>ML220112.1:2794093-2969282 GCA_004786065.1 Ascodesmis nigricans
GTCGCAAGTCAAAGAAGCTTTCAGAAAAAGGCGAGGTTACGGTACATTCTGGATCGTCGTGGCTGTTGTCAGGAGGCGGGGTTTCGGTATATGAAGCTATGACGGCGGAGACGAAGAAAGAAAAGGCAGAGAAGAGGATGGCGAGGCGAGGGGTGGTGAGGCGCATCGTCGGTGCTGGTCGCTCCGAGGAGCTGGAAATCGCAGAGAGCAGGAACTGTCGAGCTGTATGGGTATCTCGGAGCTGTAGATCAGTTGGTTGTGTCTTGCTGGTCAGGAAACTGGGGGGAAGCTGGCGGTTCAATCAAAGAGTGTCATGAAGTGCTGTTGTACTAGTACCTGTACGTAATGCAAGCAGGAGCTTGGATGGTGACACGGCACCAATGCGCATGCGCATCCCCAGATTCCGCTGGTTCGAGAAGACCTCGAAACCTCGAGGCATGCAAGCCATACCTGTTCTGAGAATACCAAGCGGTATGCCATCTGTTAACCCTTGCAGCATTTTAAACGCCAATGGGGAGGGAAGTCTGACGCAACCGTAGATTGCTTATTCCAACTGAAGTTCGACCCCAAGTGGTTCCAAAGGACGAGAACAACTCAATAACTTCCTACATGGCCAGCCGATTCGGACAGCACTGTCGGTTTATCTCGAACACACAGCGGGACGTTAGAAAATCATTGCATGCAGATCCCCGTGAGGCGCTCGTGGACACCTGAGGCTTGCTACGAAGAGAACTTCAGGGTCCAATCTTCATGCTCCACCGCCCGCGAGCCACAATCAATGGACAAGGCGTTCAGTATTTCCAATACCATACCGCGGGCTTTGCATGGTATTTATCATTACAAGTTCTCAGTCCCATATGCTAACAAGCCCCCATTCCAGCCCAGAACAGGCACCGTACTCACCTCAAACCATCCGCGCCTCAAAACCGCGCCATCTACTGCCATTATCAGTACCACCATCAACCTCATCGGCATTTAATAAGCCCTATTATCGCTGGCCTGGCATAACCACCGCCTCCTCCACCATTAGCCCACATTCCGTATAAATACCAGGCGCTCCCGTGAGCCCAACACTTTCCATCCTCAGGCAGTACATATCTCCACCAGCTCTTACCAGCTACACTCCTCACAGAACAGTTCTCCACCACTGTAGTTGCAGATATATCACTAGCCTGAGGATCGTGCTAGCCTACACCTCCCACCATGTCCGCCTTCGCCGCCTTCACCAAACGGACGATCACAGCCCTAGGCTTCACAGGAACCTCCAACAGCTCCAAGCCCTACGACAAGATCCTTACGCACCAACGGGTCACCCGTCCAGGCAGCTTTGAATACGTTACCATCGTGTATGCCTCCCTTTCCTGATAATCATTCTCACTAACTCCCCACCTCAGCAACCACAACCCCACCACTCCCACAAAGCACACAATCTATGCGCTTCAAGGCCGCGAACGCGGGCTTGATGCTCGCGGCGTCGGGCAGTGGGAGGAGCTGGCGGTGAAGTATAACGTGCATGTTGTGCTCCATAATTACCCTGGGTATGGCGGGGACTATGTTGCGAAGCCTAGGGTGAAATGTGATGAGGTGACGTTGAAGGAGGATTGTGTGGAGTTGTTGGAGGTGTTGAAAGCGGAGCCGTGGTTTAAGGGGACGGAAGTGATTGTGTTGGGGAACTCCATCGGTGTGTTTTATGATCTCTCTGTCTATCAAGAAACAACACTGATCATCAACGAACCCAGGAACCGGCCCCGCAATGTGGATGGCCTCCGAAAACAGCCACAGCAATCTCGGAATCAGTAAACTCGTTCTCATCAGCGCCTATACCAATCTCGGGGACTTCCTGTATGTCTCCCATCCCCCCTCCCCCAAAATACCAGCCCCACAAACATCCTCTAGTTTCCGACCGATCGCCCTGCTCCTCCGCCGCTTCTTCCCCATCGCCGACATCGAGCCCTTCCCAACCCTTCACCTCGCCTCACAACTCCGCGACATCCACGTACTCACCGTTCACGGGGACCAAGACACGACGATCCCGTTCTCACACTTCGAGGCTATCAACAACGCTCTTGAGGCGAACACCAATATCAGTGGTAACAAGGCCATCACCTTCGCGAAATGTCGTGTTCCTGAGACGTCCCACAAGTATACGCGCCCGATTGCTGAGGAGGTGATCTTTGAGTTTGTCAAGGGGGACAGGAGGAGTTTGGAGAGCGCGATTGAGAGGGTGACGGAAAAGCGAGATGCGTTTATGGCGGCGAAGAAGGCGCAGGATGGGGAGCAGGGGCCGGCGTCTGGGGAGAATGCGTTTAAGGATTAGATGGGAGTGGAGGTGAAGAGTTTGGGAGATGGTGTAGTCAGGGCTGGGTCCAGGGAGGATGGTGATTTGGATTGGATGGTGATTTTTGGCGTTGGGTAAATTTGAGATTATAGTGGGAATGGGACTTGATGCCGTGCACTGGCGCCAGGTAAATTAGACAAGAGGATTTAACTGATGTGTTTATGATAATGAACATGGTTGACTGTGGGATCTGCCAGCCCCTACCTTCGATACCGCCTCACATACTTATAAGACAAGCTTCTGGTGCTCAAGTACTAGCTACTAAATAATTGGGTATTAATATAGCGATATCCTCCTAGTATACTAACTATCCACCCCTGGCAGAGTAATAATACCGGTGGCCTCTGCTTTCTTCAGGCCAAAACTCTTAAGTCACAGGCCCAATGAAAAACTCCACGGCATCATCATACATCGGCTTCTTCTTGCTCTTTTCTCCATTGATCATCCACTGGGTATAATTAAGGCAAATCGTCAAGCATTTCAACCGTTTTCACAATGCAAACTTTCCGTGCCTACATCCTCCGCAACTCCTCATCCCTCGATAATAGCTATCAGCGGGCCCCTATGCTTCCTGTCCCACAGTCAACTCCATCCACTGTGTTATATCAAAGAGACTTACGAAGATAGAATAACAATTCAGAATGATAGTTTCTGCCGCAGCAACAGCCCAACCAGCATGTTTCATATCATTGCTGTTGTCTCCAAACAACGTTGGACCAAACGAGACGGCCAAATTATGAGCATTCATCCGGTTTACGTCTGAGTGTTCTTGCACACGGTGGAGGTGGATGATGAGGATTCTGAGGGTTGCATAATTCGGATCGGGGAGCTGGTTGATCAAGCCGTGAAGGGTATCACGACGGACAACATCTTCCGGTATTCCTATATCAAGTCAGCACGAAACGACTATACATCCAGCTGAAGGCCGATTGGCGTACGAGCAGCATTCAAAAACTCAGTATACAACGCATGCGTGACCAACGGCTCCGGCAGTTCTCTAAAGAACTGTTTCAAGATACTCGCAACGCTATTAACATCGTGGAAAAAGTCTTCCGGCCGCGTAAAGTCCAGTTTTGATGCATCATTATCCACAATCGCTTTTAACCTTTCGACATGCCTCTTCTCCCCCGATACACGGTAGATTCCTTCGTTACTTATCCCATAGAGCTCCACAGCTTGTATACACGAGTAAACGATGATGGGGACAGCAGATTCGTCGCGCCTGAGGAGGTATTCGAGCGAGACACCAAAAACAGGACGGAGACGGGGAAGGTCTGGGAAGCTAGGTTGGGCAGACTCTTGACGGGCATGCCGTGGGGGTTGAGGTGGCCCACTGGGGAGGACTGCAGGTTGGTGCACTACGGAGCCGAAGCCGTGTGACCGTGGACGGGGCTCGACGCCAGGGAGTTCTTGGGAGGCTGTAGTAGGTTCTGGCTGCTGCTGTTGGGGTATCTTTGGGGACTGAAGCTCTTGTGGAGGTGGAGCATCAGGTGGAGGAGACTGTGCCACTTTGGCTGGCGTGGGTGGAGTGTGCTGCGGCTCGACCGGCGCCCTTGCGGTCATAGAGGAGACTGTGGAGAGTGGCTGGCTTACTTGCCGATGATGATCTGGCTGGAAAGTGTGGTGAGGCGGTCCGCCATATGGTGGTTGGCCCATTGGTTCAGGACCATACTGCTGATCTGGTCGTCCAGGGCCTGAAAATGACCGCTGATGTTCGCCCCCAAATTGTGATGCGTTACGTGAGTGACTTGTGGGTGGTATCCCATGCGGCAGCATATTATAAGGCGGGCTGTTTGGTGGTGACTGGATCGGCTGCTGTCCATATGGATTGTGAGCGTGATCAAACTGTTGGGGCCCAGAATGCGAATGTGGTGGCTTTTGTTGATGAGACGGTGGAGCCGGAGGTTGCCCCTGTCCCTGTTGAGGGTTTTGTGGTGGAGGAGCTTGAGGAGGGTGCTGTTGGGGAGGCGGTGGGGGCGGTGTGGGCATCTTCGAAGCATAGCTGAGCATGAAGCTCTGAAAGTCTTCCTTGTTATCAATTGCAGCGATTACATCCCTCATGGGCTTGCCAGCACCAACGGCGCCAGGTAGTGGACTGATGGTTTCTCCGTTGGCGAGCACCATCTTTTCAATCAATGAGGCTATGGCGGTTAGCAATACACCGTGAACTCGGCGAGAAGGACGAACCATATTTCTGTAGATGTGCAGCCAATCCAGAATCACACTCAGAAATCATATCTTGCAGAGCCTTGACAGCCTGTGGCCTTTGGCTCTGCAAGAGTTCTTGCCTCAGCGCCCGCGCCGTTTGCTGCTTGTTCTGATAGTCTTCGGTGGCAGCTTCCGTAGGGGTCATGTCATCATCCCGACGAGACAATCCAGACTTTGCAGCTGCAAGAAACCCGAGCCTGCCAGGCCTTCCTCCCTCAGCGCCCTCTACCAGAGCATCCAACCGTGCCTTTGCCTTGTCGACCGCAGCATCAGCATCATGGACTTTCTTTTCGGAGCTCAACCCAAACAGCTTCCACTGCTTGCGGCCATGGTCCATAGACGACGATAGCTTTATGAGGTCGTCGTGCATCTGGTGGAGCGCAGCCGCGAATTGAAGGCCATTTTCAGCCAGTCGGTCATGGATTCTGGCCAGCTCCTCGAACTGGTGTGCGTAGGAGCCTTGACGGCTGTCGGGGCGACGGACGGATTCGAGGGTGGAGCGGGAAATCTTTCGTATTTCCTGGGCATTTCGCTCTTCCTGGGTTGCACGTTTTTTGAAGAAGGCCGCGCAATCGTTTGTGGAGGTGACGGATTGCTTCAAGCGAGTCAAGAGAGTCGTAACGCCGATATCGGAGCGGGTAATGTCGTCAACAAGCTTCGCATTACGGTCGTCTTTGGGCGGCTGGGCGCTGTGGGGTAGCGGAACCGTCATGGTGAATTGAGAGAGCGTGGGGTGGTGGGAGAGAAGGCCGGAGGAGCAGGAGGAGGAGGAGCTAGGCGCCTGGGGGGGAGGATGGTCTGGCGATGGCCGAGTGACAGGTTTCATGAACTCAGCCCCTCAATCCCAAGCTTGTGACGTGCGAGGATGTATCAGGAAAGATATGGGGCACCGACAAATATGCCATTTCCAATGGAGACTTGAATTTCAAACAACCATGATGGCACAGTCCCCAATGATCGCAGTCACGTGAGATCACCTGACTTCGTGATTGTGTGGGTGTCTGCTGTGCGCGTGTTTTCCATGACAACACCCGCTCTCTGTTGACAAACACTCCGCAGAGTCCGCACCATGGCCCGCCTGTGCTCCGTTCCGCGCCCTCCGCCAGCACCAGCTGCCAGGGACGACATTTCCGACAGCGATGATGATCTACCGCCCCTGGAAAATCTCATTGGGAAGTCGAAGCAGTCATCCCGACAGCAGGCAGTGAAGAAAACTGCCAGTGAGCCCAAAACGCCCGGACCTCGTTCAAAGCCAACAAACCCATCACCACCACAAGGTTCTCCCGTCAACGATACCAAATGGCCTTCTTTGACCGGTATGTAATCTCCTAGAAACATGAAAATTCACTTTACTTACATTCCGCCAGATCTTCAAGACGCCCTTCCGGAATGCTCTTCCCCTCCATTGCCTCCACTCGCGCGACCACCTCTTTACACGGACTCGCCTGACCGAAACTCGAATTTGAGCTCTTCTCCACCGCCTGTACTCCCAAGACGTCCACTCCGCCGACTCGTCCGAGGATCTGAACGCAAGCCCCGTTCACCATCTCCGTCGACCTCCAAGGAGAGGGCAGAATTCGGCGACAACGTACCAAGAAAACCCACAAGCAGGTCCAAAGCCCCTGCCAAAGTCGTCGCCATTGATATAAGCTCCGATAGTGAAAGCGATGTAGCGCCACCAACAAAGGCTGTCACAAAGAACACCACAGGTCGAACTGCGGCGCTGGCGCCACTTCCCCTGAACCCGTATCTATGTGATTCTGCGAGCGAAGGAACTGAGAGTGAAGAAGAAGACTCGGATCTCGATGGGTTTATAGTCAGTGACGAGGACGTGGAACAACCGGCAAAGCCCCCCAGAAACCCCTTCAGAAAGAGTCTTCGCCAAACTTCGCCGATTGCTGTTCCCAAGAAACAATACGTCTACAATGGAAGCAGCGAGGAGGAAGATGAAGATACCGACTTGTCTGGGTTCATTGTTAATGATGACGAAGAAATCAGCTTTCACAACAGCTCCGACGAGCTTCCATCAGAGTCGGACGATGAGGATTTCCTGCCTTCACCACCACGCAAGTTGCCGCCTGTATCAAGAGGAAAGATCAAAGTCGATGAGAATCCTCAAGTGAGAGAGCAACACGATACATCTGTATCGGAAAGAAAGCCGAGTTCTATTTGGGATTTACCCTCATCATCTCCTCAGACTCTACTTAAGACACCAGGCAAACCCAGCATATTACCAAGGAATAATCCTCTCCGCAACATCGTTAACACCCCAGCTACTTCCCGTCATACCAACAAGATCCTACTATCCTCCAGCCCCGTATCTTCAAGACTCGAAGACACGTACGACTTTTCCTCCTCCCCTCCCAGCAAAATGCCTCCCACATTACCCCCCAAGACTCCCAGCCGCTCCCCCACCAAAAAGGCTCCTCTCGCCAGTGAGAAAATCCTCGCCAAAACGCTCCGCGAATTCAAGAAAAACCGCGTCCAACTCGCCGAAACCTTTCTCACGGAATTGGATAAGCGAGTCTGCGACGGGGCCCTCTCCCGACTCTACTCCTCCACCGGCGGCATCCAACTCACCTGGTCCAAAACCCTCATCACCACCGCCGGGCGCGCTAAACATCGCGGCCGTTTTGGCGGCACCGGTCAATCAGGTTCTATCGAGCTCGGCGAAAAAATGATTGACCGCCCCGACCGACTCTACGAAACCCTTGCCCACGAATTTTGTCACCTGACCACCATGGGCCTCGACGGCGACCTCAACGACTACCACGGCCCACGTTTCAAAGCCTGGGGCCGGAAAACCGAGGCCGCCTTCCCGGAATACGAGCTCGACATTAAGACGACCCACGACTACACCGCGGAGAAGAAATACCACTGGACGTGTGAAGGATGCGGTTACGTGTATCAGCGGCACTCGAAATCAATCCGCCCGGAGAAACAGCGCTGTGGTCCGTGTAAGGGGAGGCTGGTGCAGACGAAGCCGAAGCCCAGGGAAATTGGGACGTATGCGAAATTTGTGCAGGAGAATCTCTCCAGTGTGAGGAAAACAAATCCCAACACCCCGCATAAGGAGTTGATGAGGTTGGTGGGGGTGCAGTGGGCGGAGAAGAAGAGGGTTGAGGCGGTGGCGGCGTCGCCGGTGAAGGTCGTGAATGTGAGGAAGAGGAGCGAGGTGGTGGAGATACCGGATTCGGAGGATGAGTTGCATGTGGTGATGAGTAAGCTGAAGGTGTGAGGGTGTAGCGGTTTGTAGGGAGTTTCTTGGTTTTTGGATGTTTTTGATACCATTGTATTTGAGTTTGGACTGTAGTGTTTATGTGAGTTTATGGCGAGAAAGGAATTGATTATGACAGTGCGAAAGCGTTTCGTCACACCCGGGTGTCTTTTATTGAGCTGTGATTGGATTGTGGTAAGGCTTCTGTGATTTGTTGTTTTTTACCGTCGGCGAGATCAAGCCAGAGGAGTATGAGCCGCCCAATGCTGAAAATGTCAATGAAACATACCAGAGGATATCTAGCTCGGAGAAACAAGCCCACTCGACCACCAGCATTGAAAGCCCACTCTTCCGCATCCGGGGACAACATCATGCTTGATTCTTCGGAGGGCGAGGCAGCCGCAGCGCCAGCGTTCTTGGGCGTTGAAACATATGTTTTGGAGAAGCGGGTGGGTGCTGGGTTGAGGTAGGTTGTGATGCTGATGATGATGGTGATGATGGTGATGATGTTGCTTGAGTAGTTGATGTCCCCGTATCGTAGAAGGAGGAGGATATTGTGCCGTTCAAGCGTCGTCGCAACAACGATATCAAGATCTCTGAGTATTTCCCCGTTGATCTCTCTCCAGCAGCTTCAGCTCCTCTCATTTTCTAAACTCCCTCCCCCATCCGCCATCTAAGCTGCTTTATACCCCTCCTCCTCTCCTCCTCCCCAAGAAACCCCGGAAACCCAGAGTAACCATCATAGAGTACCATTCCTGGCGATGGAACCAGTTTGGGAAATCCCTGTCAGACACAAAATCTAGGGCGGACAGTTCCTGAGGATTTTCGAATGAATGAGGGGGCAAGAACGTGGTGCTGAAGGGGGTGGGGATTTGAGGCGGAGGAGGGTGGTGGTGGTGTGGTGGAGGCGGAGAATCCTTCCAGGGTGCTGAGGAGTGGGAGGGAAAAAGAGAGCCATGAGAGAGGGGCCCTGATAGTGAAAAGAAATGGCGGGAAAGGTAGGTAGCTTTGATTGTAGACATCCTTCTAATCATAGAAACCCTCCTCAGTTGCGAGACTTCTCCACCATCTCATCTCTTACCCCTCAATTCCACGAAACCCCCAAAAGGGGCAATCTTTCCCATCTGGTCTCGCCCCAAAACTAGAACCTCACCAGCCCCAAACCCACAACTTCCGGAAACCTCCTCCACTCCCCATCTCCCTGTAACGTTTAATCTAAGGATTCTCAGAGCTCACGCTCGTTATTTCATGTCACACTTGGTTTACAACTGCGGTTGCATTTTTCCGGGCGCCACTGGCAGTAGAGGGCCAGGAGAGGTATCAGTTGGGGGGAGTATTGAGGAGGGGGAGGATACTGGGGACTGCACGCGTAGTTGAGGGGGGGAATAGCATTGACAGAGGTGGAGGAGGGTGAACGTGCGGGTTCTCAGAAGGCATCCGTGATGAACCATTGATTTGTATCCACAGCCATTTGCGCCTATTGCTACTGTATTGTGTATACGACCATCAAACGCACCAACAGCTAGCCACAACGAGTCTTCTCCAGGGATAAGCATTATCACAAGGGTTGTGTACGGATGATATCAACCACGTCAAGTTATTTATGGGCTCACGAGTCTGGAATGCCTTCAATCATCACTCGCATACAACTTCAGGCTCCACTGTAACAGAATCCTGTACATCAGTGCAACGAAACCATATGATGCTACGTGGTCAGTAGTCACGTTACATGTAGTCGTATATAGTCAATGCTAGATATATCCACGTTGGGGTTAGGACTGTTGAAGCATGACGGTGTAACACGCTTAATATCATAGTTCAATCATACAATATCATTATTTACAACATCAGTTTCACTTCATCACACCCACAATACAACCTAAACCCGTCTCCTCTTCCTCCCATCCTTCACCCTCTCGGGCCCATACGGTCTTGAGACAGTATCAATCTTCTCCTCCTTCGCCTCCCGTACCTGCACCCTCGGCGGGATCGGGAAACCAAAGCTTCGTGCGAGCTTTGCTACATCAAGTTTCGTGGTATCAAATATTTCGCGGTCAGCGTGGATGTTGTAGTCTGAGAGGAATGATCTACCGAAGTAACAATGTTAGAATAATTCCAAGCAACGAATCTTCAGGCGATATGGTGTGGAGAGAGTTAAGCATCAGAGGAATGGTAAAAGTGTATTTCAGTTGGCGGGGTCTTAAGCCGCCTCATAAACACGGACCAAAAAAAGTCTCATCATGATGGGGGTGGAAGCAGATTGGGGTCATGCAAAAAGAATAGGGAGATGAAGTGAACTAACCTGAAGGCATCTTTTGCAAGGACATGGAGATTGAAGTTCTTGGCGACAGCCTTCTCAATGGCCGGCTGGACCTTGAGAAGCTGTTTCCGTGGGAAGGAAAACTCTTCCATCGTCACACCAGAGTTCGTCACCCTCTCAACAAGCGCTTTCTCAATGGGTTGAAGGAAGATTACGGAACGCCCGGGAATGGGATTAGTGGGCGTGGTGAATTCTGTGACAGTGCGAGGAGGATCAAATTGGATAACCCAATCGGCTGGAGGAATCTGCATATTTCAGTTAGCATACGAGTGATCCTCTATCACAGGATGCATACCTCAAGGCCAATGGCGGCTTGCTCAGAGCAAATCAAAGCGCCATGTCCATTCGTCAAATACTCTGACAATGAACTGGCGCGCTCTTTCTTGCTCTGCTTCCCATGCAGACACTGGTTTGGAATGTCGAGCATGTCGAGAACGTCCGAGTAGAAAAGCGCCGCTTGAGTAGAAGCACATCGCACAACAATCTTCTTTGTCTGGAAGCGCTTGACAAAGGTAGCCAGGAGAAGAAGTCGGTCTTCTGGCTCCACAACCACATAGGCGTGAGACTTTGCCGGCTCGACTGTTGGAGCTGCCTTCGACACCTCTCCATACCGGACAGCATCCTGTCGGCACAACAGTTCTCCTACCGCAGCCAAAGCATCATTTTGTTGTGTCCCAAAGACAGCAGATATCCGCTTCTTCGGCAAAAATGTGAAGATATCCCGCAGCTCCTTATCCAGGCCGAGTTCCGCAAACTTTTCAGCCTCGTAAACCACAACGCCCTTCATGTTCTCGATGATGAACGTGGAGGTATTCCGCAGATGGTCCAGTAATCTCACAGGCGTGCCCGCTAATATGCTTATTCCTTTGGCCAATTTCTGCTCCTCTGATCCGTGGTTTGCGCCATCCATCACCTTGCCAGCGACGAGATCGAGCCCTGAGCCCTCAATTAATTCAGTGGCAGTCTCGGACACTTGGACAGCGGCATCACGGGTTGGCACGATGACCAAAACACCAGTGCCATGGCGCTGGCGGAAGCGAGTGTTCTCAAGCAGAGCAACTGCTGGAACCAAAAAGGTTGGAATTATATCATCTTGGGGAGACGATGCGGCTACTACCTGGGTTCAGTTAGGAGGCCATGAATTTTCTGGGCGGGATCGACTCACGTCTTTGCCATTGAGGAGGGCGGGGACGACAGATCGCTGGAGCGCAGAGAGAGACGAGTAACCAAGGTTTGCGGTCGAGCGCTGGAGCCCCTCTGAGAGACCAAGCTCGCTGAAAGAAGTGGCAGACTCGTTGTAGACTGGCTGCGACGGTGTGGGTGTGGAGGATTGAGAGATCTTCTTGCGAAGCGCAGCTGGTTTCTTGGTGTCGCTGCTGCGAGAGGCGGTTTTGCTCTTCTCGCCGGTCTTGCGCTTCTTGATTGCGGGTTGATTAGAGGTCATGGTGTTGTATGTGGTGTGGAAGTTGTTGACGAAGGGAGGAAGTGATGCTGGGTGAAAAAATATTTTGGCTCGGCGTGATTGAGCAAGTGAGATTGGGTGAGCCAGGCCGATAGACTAATTCGATGACTAAGAGGATTCCGAGTGACGGTTCAAACCATTCTAACACGAAACTCAATAGACTCGATAAAAAATCATCTGGCCACAATAACCATCCATATAACTGGGTTTCATACACCTATAGTTCCCTCCAAAAACATTTCACGGCAGGCTATTCCCAAAGTGTAGGTGGATAACACAACTGCCCATCACTACTTGTTCCGTTAAAGTTATCCATAACCAACCAGATTTTCCATAACCGTGCTGATTATTCAATACGACGGGGCGGATGAACATCGACACCATGGGTAATCCATCATCCCGTCTGGAGAGTATCTCGAAATTGTACTGCCACGCACCTTACTGGTATTGGAGACGCGCATGCCAATAACCGAGGTATCAACCATCTGTGGAGATCGAAACCCGCAACACCATAGCCAGAGGAGAGCTTCCATCACCTTGGTATCTGGGCGGTACAGCTTTAAGAGCTCCCCAATGCACGCGATGTTTCCCAGGTAATTTATCACAGCTCACTTCAATTATCCGTCACTCCAAATAAGCCCAACAACATGACCTCAGCATTCAGACTCGACGGCAAGACAGCCATCGTCACCGGAGGCTCCCGTGGATTGGGATTGTACGCTGCTGAAGGGTATGCTCTCTCTTCGTGTCCATAGTATTGTCGGGATTTTACTGAATCGATCTCCCAGTCTTCTCGAAGCCGGAGTTACCACTCTTGTCATCACCTCCCGCAAAGCGAACGCCTGCGATGAAGCCATCACCTACCTCAAAGGGAAATTCCCCAGCGCGAATCTGAACCTGATCTCCATCCCGGCCGATCTCTCCAAAGAGTCCGAAGTCAAGCGCTTCATCAGTGCAGTAAAGGCCGCCGGTATCAACAAGGTCCATATTTGTCTCGCCAACGCCGGAGCAACGTGGGGCGCTCCTTTCGACAGCTTCCCCGACAGTGGTTTCGAAAAAGTGTTTGACCTCAACGTCCGCTCTGTTTTCAACCTCATCCGGGAATGCGCCCCGCTTCTCGAGGCTGCTGCTGTGCCTGGTGACCCTGCGCGGGTGATCACCGTGGGGTCTGTCGCAGGTATTGGGATTGGAAACGTTGGGCCCAATGGAACATACTCGTATGCGGCATCCAAGGCGGCTGTGCATCACCTGTCGAAACATTTGGCTGTGGCATTGGGTCCGCGTGGTATTTTAGTCAATGCTATTGCGCCTGGGTTCTTTGTGACGAAGATGGCGGCGGCTTTGATTAATAAAAGTGGTGGTGAGGATGCGCTGGGCAAGTCAACGCCGAATGGGAGGCTCGGAGGGCCTCAGGATATTGCAGGAGTGGTTACATTCTTGTCATCAAAGGCTGCGAGCCATGTCAATGGTGTGGTTATTCCTATCGATGGTGGAAAGCATTTGCTGGCTGGGTTTGATGACGCGAACTGGAAGGCTAAGTTGTAAGATAATTGTGGTGGATAATCGAAAAAAAGTAAAGGCATGACAAAAGCGCGAGACTGAGGCCAACAGACTTGAGTTGTATCTTCTATCAGTATGAAGTTGGATCTGCTGATGATTTCATGATCGATAACACGCTCCCTGATGATTGACAGCAACTCGTTAGAGAGAGGCGAGGGCTCAAGCAGATTCATGACGTTGAGATGAAGATGGCGGAGTGTTGTCTCTGGACCGCCCTCTGGACCGCCCTCTGGACCGCCCTCTGGACCGCCTCAGACTGGAACCCCGCCGACGTTCATGGTATGATACGATGCATAGGATAGGTGCATGGCGACAACGCCCATTTCACATGCCCTTGTAAAGCGGAGTCAGGCGTTCCAGACGGACACTCAACGTGTAGAGTGTGAGCAAGGCGAGTGTATCGTGAGTTTTTGCGATGTTCAGTTGTCGCTGTGCGAAGGGCATGATCATAGCTGTGGCCAGGCTGCGGGGAGGGGTGTCGCACACATTTTGAGACTGTTTGACGGGGGGCACGGTCTGGACTTCGTCTCCAGAAGACCGGCAATATAGCCGGGCGTGTAATCCGGTGCCACAGCACCTGCCAAGGAGCATTTCGTCACTGACAAGGGCTGAGGATGCAGAGGCAGAGTCTGGAACGCCCATGGAACGAGTGTGGGCAAACCACTGGAGTGAGGCTCCCTTTCTCCGCAAGACACGGCCGAGGGAGTGAGTGACGAGCAGTGCTGTGGTGATGGAGAGAGCAGCGAGGACAGGCAGCGAGAGAGGGCTTCTCGTGCTCACGGGCAAAGAAGCGGGCATGACTTCCAGCGACAGACTGTTGCTCTCCTCCTCTGGCCTGCTCTCTCTCTCTCTCTCTCTCTCTCTCTCTCTCCTCTCCCCTCTCTCTCTCCTCTCCCCTCTCTCTCTCTCACCCTTTGCTGGGCCATACCCACAACCAGTCGGGGCTCCTCGTGACTTGGTGGCTTGGCGGTTTTTTTTGGTGCAGCCATCCCTGGCCCAGCGCAACCGCATTCTCTCTCGCGTCGGCCATCCAGCGACTGAGCACTTGAGAGTCGAAGGGTCCCCCCGAATGCTGTCCGAAAGTCCCCCCCAACAACAACCCGAACCGCCCCAGAAGCACCATCCAGCACCCACCTATCTGCCCACCCATCCCCATCCGACTCTCTCCTCCCGCTCTTCCCGGCCCTCTTTCCCATCACTCATCTCCGTCCAAAAACACTGCAGCCCGTCCGGCTCACCTTATTCCCCCCACCACCACCGCTCATCCCACCACCACCACCACCACCACCATCACCAGTCACCCATTCTCACACCAACATCATCCTCTGCGTGAGTATTGGATGCACAAAACGCGTCCAGTCTCAACCACGACGCCCTGCAGAAGCAACTGAGCTGTGACCTCATTACCAGCCACTGCAACAACAAATTTCCCATCTTCACCGCCCGCTGCTGCCGCACCTTATTCCACCATCACGACCACACCCACAACCACAACCACCGGACCATCCACCACTTTTGACCAACTGGCCACATCGCTGATTACGAACCCGCTGCCCGCTCCCCCCGCGTTCCCCCTCGTCCAGCCATGGACATCAGCTCGCTCCTCTCCCCCTCCGACGACTCACCAAGCGCAAGAACCTCCTCTTCCCCCCACTCGCGCTCCCGCCCCCCTCTGTCGACCGCCAACTCCGCATCCTCACAATCGATTCACAGCGTCAGCGCCCCACCCTCCGCTACCCCAGTGTCATATCGCCCGTCTCCGCCACGAAGCGTTACAAATGTGCCGGATCTCGCTGCGGCCGTGGAAGCTGCAGCGGATGAGGCCATGGCGGATCCGGACGTAACACCCGCGCCGTTGGACCCGAACGTGGAGCCACTTGGCGATGAGGATTACAAAGAACTAGAGCGCTTGATGATTACTGTGACGGATAAGCCCTATCAGTATGTGGCGCATATCCAGGTCATTGATCTGCTGCGAAGGGCATTCCTCAGCGCAGTTGGGGAACGACAAGGGTTGCTGAAAGAGCTACGGCGCGCTCGTGAGGAACTCGTTGTTTTGTTTCCCATGAAGGAGTGCATGTGGTTGGAATGGATTAAAGATGAAAGACACGAGGCAAAAACATACGAGGATCGCTTGCTGGTCATGGAGATGTGTGGCCGCGCCGTCGTGGATCAGGCTGCGAGCACAAAGCTGTGGCGACAGTATGCCCAGTTTGTCGAAGAACAAGCACATGATGCTGCTACTAAAACAAAAGAGGAGCTTATGATGGATGATGCACAATTTACTACATTTCGGGGTTTGTTTGATGAAGTGGTAGTTCTCGATACATATCGCCAAGGATCCGAGGCCACCAGTATCGACATAGCGGATAGCCCTCAGCTGTGGGATCGGTACCGGGATCTATTGGTGGAAAAATTGGAGAAGGACCCAACCCAAGAAGCGTTGACCAAAGTTTTTTCGTTGTACGAGAGCCGCCTAGCTGTTCCTCATGCAAATATCGCCGAAACATTTTCATCATTCAGCTCGTTTGTCACAAGATATTACAACGCAGATTATGAACAAATTATGGTCAAATACAACAAGATTTACTCAGTATCGGCAGAGAAGTGGGGAGCTAGGGAAGTTTCCGAACTGCACTTGAAACGAGAAGTCGATGCACATCGCGATCCAACACCCGACGAATGGACTATTTGGATCAACTATGTGGGATGGGAAACACAACAGGCTGAAAAGACATTGGACATCCAAATGGCATTCTCACTGTATGAGAGGTTTTTACTGCGGTTCGGAGAGATGGCGGCGGTCTGGGAGGATTATGTATTTTTCATGCTGGAAAAATTGCCCTCGCCAGAACCAGACAATCCGGACGAACCACACGACCCAAAAGTTATTTCACTGATGCGCCGGGCTACCAGGAGTTGCCCATGGTCAGGAACTCTCTGGGCACAGTACATTCTTGCTCTCGAACACAACCGCAAACCATTTGACCTCATCTCTCAGGTGAAGCATGAAGCTACCCGGACTGGTCTTCTCGACCTCGCAGGAATCGAAGAAGTCGTCCGCATCAACATCGCCTGGTGTGGGTACCTTACCCGCTACGCCTTCGCCTCCAATTCCAACCAAGTCCTCGCCGAAGATGCCTTTGACACGGCCGAAATGGGCATCCGTGAAGCCACCACCGAGATGAACGCTGGCCCGGCAAAGGATCACCACTACCGGATACCCCGTGCTCAAATCAACTTCTACACTCGCGCAAAGAAATTTGAATTTGCCAGAAAAATATGGAAGGATTTGGCAAAGACATTTGGAAAGAGTTCGGAATTTTGGTTGAGATGGTACAATTGGGAGCTGGCGAATGCAGGAGATGCCGCGGCAGCGAAGGTCATTGAACGCGCTGCGAACACCAGGGATCTCGATTGGCCGGAGACGGTATTAGAGACATGGAAAACGCATGTGGAGAATTCCGGAAGTGCAAAGCAGATTGAGGGAATGGTGGTCGTGTATCGGCGCCTGATGAGGGCAGTATTGGAGAAAAGAGAGGCTGAGGCGGCCGCGTTGGCAGAGCAACAAAGGCAACAACAGGAGGCGGAACGGCAGCATGCAGCCTCGCTTGCTCCGCCTACTCCGTCAACAGGGAAAAGAAGAAGGAGTGACTTGGAGATAGGGGGCGAGGAGGAGCAAAGGGCGAAAAAATCAAAACAGGAAGACGAGAAGGAGGAACCAGTGGTGGCGATGGCGGATCAGGGACCACCAACTGCGGCGCAGATTGCGAAAAGAGATCGGGAAAATTGTACAATCATCGTCAAAAACTTACCTCCAAACTACCCAGAGGTGAAAGTGCGGCAATTGTTCCGAGAAGTATGCCATCTATGCATCCCCGTATTTTATAATTGGCTAATTGGTTTGCTTTCTAGTGCGGTCAAATTAACTCCCTCAAAATCATCAATGAGGCGAACAATACCTCTTCTACCGCCACTGTCGAGTTCGATTCAAAGGATGACACCCTCTCGGCCCAAGTTAAAGACCAAAAAGTTGTTGATGATCATGTTATTTCCGTACAAATTGGCACCGGCTCGACCCTTTACGTCACCAACTTTCCCCCCATTGCCGATGACACATTTATCCGGGATCTCTTCAAGGACTTTGGTCACATCGTCGATATTCGTTTCCCGTCGCTGAAATACAACACCAACCGGAGATTCTGCTATGTTCAATTCGCGTCTGCTGGGGAAGCAAAGGCGGCGACAGCGCTACATGGATCACAGCTAGGCGAGAAGGAGACACTCATCGTATTAATCTCCGCCCCGAACCAAAAGAAGGAAAGATCTGGCGCAACGCACGAGGGAAGGGAGATTTACATCCGAAACATTGACTTCAGCGCTTCGGAAGCCGAGGTCAAGGATATCTTTGAAAAGTACGGAGACATTGAAAAAATCCGTCTTCCGCCTGGGCCTAGAAAGGGAACCCACAAAGGATTCGGATTCATTGTGTTTTCTCAAAAATCCGCTGCCAATGCCGCATGCGCTGAATCCGGAACACAACTGAAAGCAAGACAACTCGACGTCTCCATCGCATCCCCACACCCGGTCACAACAACATCCAACAAGCCCCCACGCTCTTCTTCCCCAGCCGTAGCAAACGGTGATGTTGCTCCTGCTGCTGCTGGGGCTGCATCAACCGCCACGCCCCCTCCCCCATCTTTCGACCAAATCCAGTCTAAAACCCTCTCCCTCCTCTCCCTCGCCGACACCGTCTCCGAACCACGCCTACGCCATCTCCTCGAACCTTTTGGCCCAATCCGGAAACTCCAACTTCGCCCGAACCACGGTGGCGCTATCGTAGAGTTCCATAACACCGCTGATGCAGGGCGATGTTCACTCGCTATGGAGGGCAAGGAAATCGATGGAAAAAGAATCCGTGTCGGAAGATACGAGGAGTTGTTGAAAGAGAAGCCCGAGAAAAAGGAGAAGAAGGGAACATGGAAAAGTAGAAAGGAGTTGGAGGAGGAGAAAGAGCAACGTGAGGGGAAAGTCGTCGGAAAGGGTGTTTTGATGAGGAGCTCCGGGAGGGAGGGTGCAAGAAGGGGATTGGGGTTTAAAGGCGCCTTGGTGAAGAGGAAGGAAGAAAAGAAAGAGGGCGGCACTGTGGATAAGGGGGGCGCGAAGAAGGATGACGCCGCGGGGAAGAAGGGGAAGAGTAACGATGATTTCAAGAAGATGTTTTTGAAGGCCGGGCAGTAGTAGAAGGGTAAACTGGGAATAGAGGGTATGGTAGATGTGGTAATATGTGAAAGAGAAAGAAAGAAAGAGACGCAAACGCATAGGAGCTGGGGATACGATACGACGCGTCGGGGAATGTACCGCGGGATATAGGCTGTTATTTGGGACAGGGGACCATCATTGTTGTTGTCGTTTCGGTGTTACTGTATTATATTACATTCTATATTATTGATGGGTCATGCTGTTGGCGCTACCTGGGGTTCTAGGCTTCTCTTCATATTGGAACTTAGGTTGAACCTGGTCGTGGCTGTTGACAGGCTAGAGCATTGAAGGGTCAGTGGGCGGCCGCGATTGGCTGGAATCCAAACTCCAACTCGGCCTCGGAGGTTTACTCGTTTATTCTCGTTGGTATGGAGTTAGCACACAGCTAAGGAGAGTCTGGATGGTGTTCATGCAAAGCAGCAACGGGATCCCCTCTTCATTTCTGATGATTCGGTATCAAATCATGCCCTCAGACAACGCGATCATGACCCTTCCACAAGATCCCTGAGGTCCCTGAAGTCCATGGGGTGAGGCATCCCTCACACATACTTACTACAAGCTCGAGCCATAGCTAATCTAAAATCCACAGGAACTCGAAGCACCTCCTGCTAGCACCGTCAAGACCTTTACTAGATTTTTCGGAGCCATGGACCATAATGCGGATCCCAGCGAACTGACTACGCGACCATCCTGCGAAAGACTTCTTGACCTGGCACAGAGATATGACGCCATCAAATCCGTGGGCCACCTGATTGAAAGGTACTTTCATGAAAAGTTCAATGTTTTCAGAGCCCCTCATCGATATGGCCAATTGATGTTCTTGGAAATCGACAAAATCCTCGCCGATGCCATACACCTCGATATTCGAGTCCGATCCAAAGGTGTCTATAGGGCCGCGTTTAATCACCTCCTAGATCACATAGCACAGCATGTCGTATGTGTGGATCGATGGGTAGGCATAATACCCGATCACGCCCTTTCTCGATTGTCGGCGGCTGTCCAGACAACAGGGTGTTCTTCTCGTTTGGGGATGTGTACCAAAAGCATCCAGGTTTCTGACACAAAGCAGGCAAAAACTACTGAGCTGTGCGGATATCATGCGTTGGAAATCAAGTTTGTGGAGGATTTCCCCTGGGAAACAAGCAAGGCTAGAAAGTTGGGGGCAATGTAGTTGTTGAGGGAAAACTACTGGACCAGTGGAAGGTGAGATACTTGTTGCTTAGATTTTACTGTTTTGGAGTATCTTGAGGATATCGTCCTGCTTTCAGCCTTTATCTCGCTTTCTCTTGCTCCGCATCAACTCGCTTTTATTTTGGTTTCATCTCTCCTTCAAATAGTCCCTACTGCCTTTGTTTGCTCGCTGCAGCTACTTCCATTGCCCACAACCAATCGAGAGAGTATTAACGACGAATCAACTTTGATATACCTGTCTACCCCTACCAGCAGGGCGGGGATATTTCTTGCTGTAACGAGAAAGGTTGAAGATGAGTGAATACAGCAGGCAACACTACTCCAGATATTTACCTCCTTGTGCCAAATAGTGGACTGTTTCAGCGTTCATCTTTCTATGCTGCCTTTCAACAACCCCTTCTTTATAAACTCTGTACGCAGAAAGAAACTGATGGAATTGCAGGAACCGCTATTACATTCAATCTCCATTCCCATACAACCACTTCCTGATCACGACTTCCCCGTTCCACGGTATCAGACTGTTGGGATCGATAGGCGGAAAACATTAGGATCTCTGTTCCATCTCTCTCCTACAACAGTATAAAACCACCCCCACGAACCATCACAATCTTTCCCTCTTCACACACCGACCACCCACTGCGACTCCAACGGAATCAACAACCGTCCGCTTAATCAGTCATGCCAGTTACAACCTTCACCGACTCCTCGCTTCCCAACGATGTCGAAGTTATCATCGGAGAGACGGTCTTGCACATGAACTCAACATTATTGCGCTCCTTTTCAAAGATCTTCGACGCGGGAATGTCAGACAAATGGTGGAGAGAAGACACAATGAGTACCGCAGAGAAGGGTCAGAACAACTCCATCCGCTAAAAGTATCGATTGATGCAAGAGTCAGATGGCGATTGGGCATTGTCGCCAGCACGCAAGGCTCTTGAAACGGTAATGTTCCACAGCCTGAATAATAATCAACAAGCTTCACGAGAAAATAAAAACAAACACCAAGGAGCTGAACCTATAATCGCCCAATAAGGGCTGACTTCAATGGTGCGGTCTAGGACCCCAAACAGAAACCACCAAAGTCAATTGTCCGTAACTACACGTTGCTGTTCGAGGCCCTTCATCAGCGCCTGAAATTCTGCGAATTGATCGACGGCCCGAGAAAAGTTGAGTCACTCATCAAGCTCGTTGACTTCTATGATGCTTTCGAGTGTATTTCGTTTCAGCTCGAAGCCTTCTTTACCAGTTTCGTTTCCATCTTCAAATGCGACTGGGAAAAATATGGGCCCAACACCAACTTCCTAATCATCAGCTCCGCCATCGCGTTCAGCATCAAGACACGATCGAAACTTCTTTAAAAGGAGTTTTTTATGCTCTTGGTCGATAAAATCCCATCCGAACGTTGGCCGGGAGCCATTATAGGGGTGGTCCCAGACTATGTTTCAGCTCGGGCATACAAGGCAGCATACGAAGACACTTGCCCGTATCATGGCAAGGGAAAAAAAAGCATTTTTCAGGTTGCAATTACTGTAACCTGAAAGAAAAGTTTGCAATTGAGTATCCTTGGGTAGAAGCGAACAATTGGGACACAATCCTGATCGTACGATATGGGGTTTGCGTCCTTGGACGATTGAAAAGGAATGTTATGGATTGTAATAATGACATAGTAACAAAATAGCAGTAGAATCAATACTTAGGTTTCTCAGGCGGAGAAAGATGTCAGACTGGACGAGCTGGGAGTGAGTCCATGTTGGAAAAATTTCAAGTCCACTGGTTGGATAATTTCTTTGGGAACAGCCGAAGTACTCACTGTACTCAGCTCATCTCGTGATGCCATCTCATCAACCATCGTCCTCGAGGACTACACAACTAGCTCACATTTGGTTTACGCGTCAATACTCACTCCACGTCACTTCATACTGGTATATCGTTACAACACATACCACCACCCCTTCCCCTGCCATCGACATCCAACCCAGCGTCTTGATCTTCCAAGGCCAAGTATTGTACTTGTCATGTTGCCGTCATACTGTACATAGGAGAGGTGTTCATGTCAGAATCGTCACGCCGTTGGCTTGTATGTCTTTGCCAACCCGCTCGGCAGGCTGGGCGGGATGGTGATAATGGGAGCGGTGGCGGAGATGGGGCCGAGGGGTGAAGGAGAGACTGAGCGATGATGGGGAGGAAACGAATAACGACATGAAGGTTGGAGATGATAATAATCTTCGTTACGGTGAGGTCCCAAGGCCCAAACTGTATCCGTAGCTTCCGGGACGCACTAAACTCACAGTGTCCGCCCCAGATTGCACTGTGTTAGGGTATCCGCTAGGATCGGACCTCCTGGATCTAGGGGGTTAGATGTTGCGAGTTATCAGATGGGCGAAATGATTGTTGAGGTTGCTGCTGCGAACCTGATGTCCACTATGCCTTCACCAGTGTCACTCGAGACTCACATTCTCATCCATCATGATTCTCATCATACTTTCCATGCAGACCGCGCGGCACTAATTCGAACCTTGCCGAGCGACGCTAAGACCGTTTCAAGGCGACCCACCATAGATCACCATCCCTGGGATCGTTTCACCCCTCGTGCCTTTCGGACGCGCCCCCGTTAGCACGCCGGAACCCCGCTGAATTAAAAAGTCTCCTCACAGCGTCTCATCTGCGTGATGGTTGGAAAGGGAAAAGAAGTTCTTCAGGTGTTGTTTCAGAAGCGACGTTCCTGGGCGGCTCACGGTGCGGAATCCGGAGGCTCGCGGATGGTGGTGATCTGCTGCTGTTGCTACCACCGCTAGACCATATTTAGAGCGAGTCCATCACCATGTTGAGATGTCTTTGGGAACGGTGGGTGTCCGCATCTGAACTCCACTGGCAGTTTCTCGATCAGCTGGGCTGTAACGGCGGTCAAGTCGATCTGATGCGGGTGATGGCCAACGTCACTGAACATGAGTGTCGTCGAGCATTTCCTTGGTTATGGCGCTGGCAGAGCGTCCATGATGGTGGCTGCATAGCGGAGACTGGGTAAACACCAGGAATGGGCATTACAAAATGTATGGCCACTGGGATGTCTGGATATCACTTGAGCTTTACCATCAGCTCTCCAGCCTCCTGTGCTCTTTGAGCTTTACCATCAGCTCTCCAGCCTCCTGTGCTCTCTGAAGCTCTCCTCTCCTTGCACTCTTTCTGTGCACGGCAGCTTGCCATTCCGAAGCGCCCCGTCCCGCCCTATATACGAGTGCTCGTAGGTCCCTGGTGGTTTCCGCGAGTGTCCCAGCGCAGGTGCCATCACAGAACACAGCCTCCACGTAATTTGGAAAGTCGTCCAGCTTGCGTGGTTCTCTTGGGGGTGTGGGAAACGAACCCCTGTCAGCTGTCGTCGCATTTGGCCCCTCAGATACCAGAGGGAGACAGAGACGCCGGCCCTCTCCTGAGAGAGTAGCGTCACGAACTCCAGCTCGCCCACCTCCACCTCCGCAAACCACAACCTCCCTCCTCCTCCTCCTCCTCCTCCTCCTCCTCCTAACTCTACCCACGTTCCCTACCTCCCCTCACCCCCCACCCCCTCCTCATCCTCCACGCTCCGCTCCTACCACCCTCCTCCGCGATTCTTCCGACGAACACCGCTACGTCCATCCCCACGTCCCGGCGCTCGTCAGTCCCTCGCTCGAATCGAATCGCCCCAAATCGCCCCGTTTACGACCGTGTGTGGACCATCCCGCCCCGCTGGCGCTCCTGCTACATCCGCGGCCTCATCGCATCTTGAACGCCCTTCGCCGTTGAATCCTCACGTTGCCCCCCTCCGATTCTACTCTCGTCCTTGTCGCTCGCTACTATTGAACCCCCGCTGCTTGCCTTCTTCTCCCGCCTCGTCGGTTACAAACTCCTCTCAGTCGAGCCCATAACATACACACTCGGTCTGAAGCATCAGCGCCCTAAAGCTTGGTTCCCGGCCTATTCCACTTGCTTATCACGGCCACCTTGCTCGAAAGTTCACTCTGAAGACGGTACTCCGTCTTCGCAGCTCTAACCCCTCACCATGTGGTTTCCAGTTCTACAAAGCCCCGTCAACAGGCTAATATCCTTACTTCTTCTCTCAACAACTCTACTTTCGAACAATGTCGCTGCGCGGAGAGTCATCGAGTCGACATCGTTGATTCCCTGCATGAAAAATTCGCAGTTTACAGCAACCCTTTTCAACATTACATTCCTACCAGATACCAATCAGGTCTACATCAGAGTCAATGGATTGTCGGGGTTGAGCGGGCAGGTGGTTGCGACGATGGAATTGATTGCATATGGGTACAAGGCATTGACACAGGTGGTTAATCCATGCAATACGGATGGAACTGGGAAAGAGGGTTTCGAGGGAATGTGCCCAATGACTGAGGGTGTCATTCTTTTGGACTCCATGGTCCCTCTTCCGAAGGACGTCGCCAAACAGATTCCTGGTGGGTTTACATGTTGAAGAGCTTTCCCCCGGAACTGCATGCTGATGAAACTTAGGCATCGTCTTTCAAGTCCCGGATCTCGACGCAATCGCAAGAATCATGGTCAATAAGAGTGGAACCAATGAAATGGTTGCTTGCGTGGAAGCTCCCCTGAGCAATGGCAAGACTGTCGATCAGCACGCTGTGGGTTGGGCGACCGCCATTATTGGTGGTTTAGGTTTGCTCGCATCCGCCGTCACCTCTGGGCTCGGTCACTCCAACACTGCCGCTCATGTCGCCGCCAACGCAGTATCCCTTTTTGGATATTTCCAGACTCAAGCCATGATTGCCATGGTTGCCGTCAAGCTTCCCCCCATTGTTGCGGCCTGGACGCAGAACTTTGACTGGGCCATGGGCATCATTGACATTAAATTTATGCAATCCATCCTCCATTGGTACATCCAAGCCACTGGAGGGCATCCAGTCAACTTGAGAGCCCAGCTTGATGAGGTTTCCGTTCAAATCGCCAAGCGCTCGGTGGATGTTGTTCAGGAGGTTTCCTACCAAATGTCGCGCGCTGCGATGTATGGCTTTGAGGAAATTGTCAATAACCCGGTTGGGGCTGCCACTTCAGCCGTTAGTACACTTGTGCGCCGTTCAAACAATAACGACAATGCTGCTACTGCTGAAAAGGAGATGATTGTCGTCACGGGTATCGAGCGCGCTGCATTCAAGGCCAAAATCGAGTTGACCAACTTTTTCATGACTGGTTTGGTGTTCTTCATTATCCTGCTCGGAGGCACTGCGCTCGCTGTGGCTGCTTTTAAGGGCTATTGCGAGATGGCTACCAAGAGCGGATGGATGAAGGGATCCAAGTTTGTCGATTTCCGGAACGGTTGGTTGACGGTCTTGAAGGGAATCATGTACCGCCTGGTAAGTCCTCCCACAACTAGTTGTCAGTGTAGTGGCTAATAGTCGCAGGTGCTTATCGGTTTCCCGCAAATGACTATCCTCTGTTTATGGGAACTTACATCTAGAGATTCCGCCGGCGCCGTTGCACTTGCCGTCTTTTTTATCATCTGTATCATCGGTATTCTTGCCTGGGCCTCCTTCAAAGTCATTATGATTGCCCAGCGTTCCGTTTCCCTCCACAAAAACCCCGCCTACATCCTCTACTCCGACCCATCTGCCCTCAACCGCTGGGGCTTCCTCTATGTTCAGTTCCGGGCCTCTCACTACTTCTGGATTGTCCCGCTCCTGGTCTACATCCTCGTCAAGTCCATGTTTATCGCCTTTGGCCAAGCCGCTGGGAAAGCTCAAGCGATTGGACTTCTTCTTGTGGAACTCGCCTATCTTGTTGCTGTTTCCTATATGCGGCCCTGGATGGATAAGCGCACCAATATCTTCAACATTGCGATTTGCTCAATCAACTTCCTCAGCGCCATCTTCCTCCTTGTCTTTTCTGGTGTTTTCAATTCTCCTGTATGTCATCTTTCTATTCCTGTTCTATGAATTCACTGACTGTATTCACAGGCCATCGTCGCTGGCGTTATGGGCGTGATTTTCTTCGTTATCAACGCCATCTTTGCTCTCGTCCTCCTCATCCTCGTTCTCGCCTCATCCGGCTACGCCCTCTTCTCCAAGAACCCCGACGTCCGCTATCAACCCATGCGCGACGACCGCGGCTCATTCATTAAATCCAACACACAAATGCTCGGTGCCTCCACCGAACTCGACGCTCTTGGTGCGACCGCTCGCGGCGACGCAAAGGCTCGGGATCTCGGTGATGACGATGACGACTCATCGATATCCCGTGGACCTCAGAGTGGCTATGGTCAAAACCCAAGCCAGGTCCCGTTGCCGCCGAGTACAGCGGGAAGTGCGTATGTTTCGGGAGATAGATCGGAGGCGAGAAGTCCGGTCGGAACAACGGCGCCAATGATGCCGGCGTTTACGGGAGAGAGGAGGTGGCAGCAGGAGCAAGGAGGGTATCAGGGTGGACATCAATATCAGCAGCAGCCATATGGGAATCAACATTACGGCGGTGGAGGTGGAGGAGGAGGAAACTGGAACGTTGGAGTTGGGTTTAATGGAAGGTAAATTGGGGGGCTAGACAAAGCAAGGCCTGGATTGTAAAGGTGATATATATTACCACTTTTTGTTCAATGCCGTGCGCAAAGATGTGGTGTTACTGCGGAAATTGTTGGCGGTGCTGTTGCTGTTGTGGTTGGTTACACGGTGCTGTGTTGTTTCGCCTTGCTAAAGTTCCGGTTTTCGTGGGTTTTTTTTTTTTCCTTTTTTCTTTCCTTGTCTTGTGTTATTTTCCGTTGGGATTCTTGTATCTGGTTGAATTCTCGCTTTTTTTTCTGTCTTGTTGGTTGTTGTCGTTTTTTTTTTTTTTTTTTTCCTTGTGTCATCGCCATCTCTTTGTCTGTCTACCTATCAGTAAAGCCTTTTTTCTTCGTTTTTGCGCTCAGAACTACAAACTATTACTACTACTAGCTACCCACATTCTCCATCACATTACCGTATACCACATGTCAAATACTTCATCTCTTAACATATCTAGATGTTTCTTGTCCTGTTGTTTCTCCCAAAGAACACCCTTTCTCCACAAAAGCTTCTATCCAAAACACTGGTGTATGCGGGGTTGCCATGCGCCGCGACGCTGTCTGTACCTGGCAGCAGCATGTGGGACTCACCGGCGGTATGCTGTAGCGTGCATTGTTAGAGTGGACAAGATTGCGGAGGAGGTAGCATGTGAAGCGGTGGCGGGGGGGGGGGGTTTTGGATGCGGAATGCTGGTTATGCGGGAGTATGATCATGATGATGGGGGTTTGGAATCATGTATGATTGAGAGTAGCTGTCATGGGCAGAAGTGCGAGATGATAACCGTCTACCGGTATCCGTATAACTCATCTGTGTAGGTATTGGACTTCATCACAATGGTATCATTCCCCTCATCCCCTCATCCCCTCATCCCCTCATCCCCTCATCCCCTCATCCCCTCTACACCTCCTCCCCCAACACCTCCCTCACAAACCGCTTACTCATCCTCGTCACCTGCTCAAAATTCCTCCTAAACCCATCCTCCCCGCCATAATACGGATCCTCCACAATCTCCCTCTTCCCCTCTCCAAACTCCCCAAACAACATCACCCTCGCCTTCCCTTCTTCCGCCCTCTTCCCTCGCCGTTTCCGCGCCTCCAGATCCCGCAGATTCATTTCGTCCATCGCGAGAATGTAGTCGAACTCGTGGAAATCGGAATCGCGCACCTGCCGCGCGCGGTGCGTGGTGGTGATGCCGTTACGCCGGAGCTCCGAAACGGTGCGCGAGTCTGGGGAGGAACCGGTGTGGTAGGAGGCGGTGCCGCAGGAGTCGATGAGGGTAAACCGAGATTGGATGTGAGGCGGGGAGGTGGTGATGACGTGGGTGAAAGCGGCTTCGGCCATGGGCGAGCCTGGGGGAGGTTAGAGGGAGGAATGGGGGATTGGGGAGAAGGGCGCACGGCAGATGTTGCCGAGGCAGCAGAAGAGAACGGAGATTTTGTCGGGCGTGGAAGACATCGTGGGGATGGGTTGATGGACTGGTGTTGTGGAGCGGAGGTGTCTGCGAGAGCTTGAGGGAGGTGCAGAGGTGGGGCAAGTGGTGAAAGAGGTGAAATTAGGATTATAGGTAAGAAAATAGACAATAATATATTAAGCTTCGTTGGTCCAACGGTAGGATTACTGCCTTCCAAGCAGTAGGCTCGGGTTCGACTCCCGAACGAAGCATTTTTGCTATTGAAGCTTTGAGAGGGGGTTAAGCTTGAACTTCTTTTTACCGAGAGTTTATTAGGTGTCTATGGGCTACCAGACCACTGATATGTGTCAATTGATCTGTTCCACAGTGTTTGGAGATGAATTGTTTTCTTTGATGCGATCAAAGTTCGAGTGCTTTGACATGACCGATTCTCATCTCTCATCTTTATCCCGAGTACGTGAAGCCAGTTGATCCTATTCTTATTTGAAAGAGTTAGATGAAATATAGGTGAGCATATCCATCTAAAGATTCCATCAGGGCCCTTGGTTTCAACTTCACCCAACATTCACCACACGCGCACGCGCACCTCCGAACCATCCCAACGTCACCTCACCCCCAGCATCCACAAGCACCCTGAAGCTCACCCGCCAACGCCTTACTACACCCACCACCTTCCCACCATGTCCGCCGACACCGAAACTCCCCAAGACCCCGGCGTCTTCCGCTGGATTATTGGCTTTCTCCTCGTCGGTGCAGCATGGTAAGCAGATCTCCAAGAGCTCCAGAGCTCCCGAGTCCAGCTTCTAGCACCACTCTGTGTACTGATACCAGGAATCAAAGCTGATGTTGACGTTTATAGGGGGATCACAAATCCGTAACTCCCCTCCGTTTCTCCTTTTCCCCTGCCCGACGGTCGAAATTCCAGCGATTCCAATTCGCGCGCACCCCCGAATTAAGCTGATAGCTGACCCCTCCTCCTGGCGACACAAAGTTTCATCCGGAAGGCCGCCGTCAACTATAGTCCCCCGCAGCGCGCGTTTCTGACGGATCCGGCGGTGCCGAAGGTGAAGAAGTTGCTGCTCAAGTATGTCAAACGGGGGTTGTTGGAGGAAGTCTGTGGAATGGTGACCGGGGGACGATTGCTGATCGCTGATGGGGAAATAGGGTGTTCTATGCGGCATTCGATTTACTCCGTACCCCAAGCTATGCAGTACCGCTGGTGATTAACCTCACGGGGAGTGTGTGGTTTTTCTTGTTGATTGGGCATGCGGGTGGGTTACCTCCTGAGGTGGAGTTGGAGATATGCGTTAGCTGATTACTTGTGGGGTGGATAGAGTTGAGCTTGATGGTTCCGATTGTGAATTCGCTGGCGTTTTTGTTTACGGTTGTGGGTGATTGGTTGGCGGTTAGGAAGATGATTGCGTTGAGTAAGTTGACCCGGATGTGAGATGTGGGTTTGATGCTGACGGGGATAGAAACGTGGATTGGGATGGCGCTGGTTTGTGTTGGAATTGGGTTGTGTGTGGATAGCAAACGGGCAAAGTGATACCATTGTGGGAACGAGTGAGTAAGAATTCGGGAAGGAACGGCAAGTGCAGCGTTTATTTACGTTTGGGGAATGGTATATAATCGATATCATACAGAATAGTCAACATAAACAAAACTTTTCACCAATTCCTTCACCTTGAGCCTCTATCAATTGAGCCCTATTTTGCCCTCTTTCTCCTCTCCCTCCGCTCCGCGCCATCCACCACCAACCCCTCCCTCTCCGCCCCTGCTCCCCGTCTCTTCAAAATCTCCAAAACCACTCCCATCCCCACGGCTGTCACCGCACTCAGCGCCAAAATGCCAATCATAACCAAGTTACTCATCCTGTACTGTTTCGGGCCCTTCTTCGCATCCTCCGCCCACCCAGTATACAAAGCATACGTTGTCATCACACTCCCCAAATTCCCCAACCCACTCACCAAAGCACTCGCCGCCGCAACCCCCACCTCCCCATGCCGCGGCTGGAAAATCTCACTCGTCCAGGTCATACACACCGGAACCGTTGGCCCGAGCCCGAATCCCACAATCAAGAGCCCAACATATCTCGCCCACGGGTTGGACGCATAAGTCGTCGTCAACAACCCCGCAATCTGAATGCAAACCGGGATAACGAAAAACACGGGCCTGAAACGATTAAATCTATCCGAAATCGGCGTGACAATCAAAATGGCAATCAAATCACAGATCCAAATGGGCGCAAACAGCAGCGAAAGCTCAATCGACGTCAACGACGCATTCGTCGACCGGATGATGAGAGTTCCGAATGTCTGTGTCCCGATTCCAACACCGACGACTCCGAAATACATAATCGTCAACGGCCACAGCCTCCAATCGAGCATGACTTTCCCGAGGTCGCGGAGCGTCCACGGCGGGGAATGGTACACGCGGGTGAGGTCCTCGTAGTGCAGTTTCGCGTCCTCCCCCTTCAACGCTGGCCGAGCACGGGGGAAAAAACGTTGGTACCATGCGCGAGGGCCGTCTTCGGTGCCGGGGGCTTGAGGGCGGGCCGGGAGCCACCAGAGGAGGCAGAAACCCGTGATGACGGTGATGAGGCCGTAGAGAAGGAACATCCATTGGAAGCCGGCGAGGTTGCCGAGGCCGTTCATTTTTTGGAAGCCGGCTGAGACGAGGCCGACGACGGCGGCGGAAACTTGGGCGGCGGTGTAGTAGTAGCCGATGCGTTTGCCGGTTTGGGAGGGGGGGTAGAAGAGCGTGAGGTAGTAGGCCATGCCGGGCCACATGCCTGCGATCACGACGCCGAGGAGGAGGCGGAGGAGACTGGTGGGGGACAGATGTTAGCCAGTTGTTTCTGATGTGACATGATGTTGAACTTACTAGAAATTCCAAGCAGCACTCAGAGCAGCATGGCAGCACCCAAGGATACCAGTTCCAATGACAATCCGCGACATCCACACATGCGGGCTGATACGGGACATGATGAGGTTCGCCGGAGCATCAAAAATAACATAGCATACGTAGAATAATGCGAGACCCGTGGAAACCTGTTTGCTAGAGAGCTCGAGCTTTTGGCCAAGAGAGTCGCCGGTTTCGGAGTTCATGGTGAGGGAAAGACCGACATTGCTGCGGACAGCGGCGCAGAGGAAGTAGAGGACCCAGAATGCTGGAGAGTGTCAGGTTCATGATGATGAAGACACGGGGTGAGGAACATACCGGGAATAATCCGTCGATCCAGTTTCCTAGAACAATATGTTAGTTTCATGTTAACGGAGCTGTCGTATCAAAATGAACATACCGATAGACCCCCCTAATCTTTGCTTCGTCCTCAACATCCACATATTCCTCAGCCTGCTGGCTTCCCTCATCATCTCCACCAACCTCCCGCCCCGCATCACTGGGGGGATTGATCGCATCCTCCCGCTTCACCCCCGTCTCATGGCCTTGCGACATGTTGCTTCGAACAGCACCGAATAGCTCCAAGCTCCTCCAAAGCCAATATCTCACTCAATCAAGCTTCTGGGAGTATCGTCAACTAGCAGTATCGTCGCTCACTCGTTACCGGCGCCGTCCTGTGTCGAGCGCTCCACCCGTGGGCCCAAGCTGGCATTTAAGCATTTCCCCTGGTCATGGCGTGGGCGTGTGTGTTTGGCCTGTTGACAAAAGCGCGACCGCCATGGCTCCATTGCGGGCCCGGGTGCGGGTGCGGGGGTCGATCCCCGACCGATGGGGATGTGGTTATCCCCGGGTATTGTGGTCAGTTGGATACAGGGACGAGGAATCGTCCTGTGATGTCGAAGTTGAGCTACTTTGTGATCCCCATTCTGTTGTTCCGCCTTGGTAGCTATCCCAGCCTACCGTAATAGCCCAGCTCCGTTGGTTTGGGTCTCAACTCAGGCGATGATTTCCTGAGCGTGGGGGTTCTCCAGAAAGATGCCGGCCGCGGAGAGGAAAGAAAAAAAAAAAGTTCTCGATGGTCGCAGAGATGCAGATGCAGGTTCAGGATGGGCTGGACACCAACCACCACCAACCAACCCATCACCACCACCAACCAACTGACACCCCACCCATTCGTGCGTAAATCATCGTGCAGTGTGATCACCAGGGTCGGCGAGGGCGCGTGGCGTGTCTTCACAATCCGCCATGCTCATTGGGCGAGACATGGTTGTGGGAAGAGGTGGCAGCGGGAGTGGGTGTTGATGGGCCAAGAACTCGTGATGCGCTCGCACTGTGTGGGGGACAATGAGATGGGATGAGATGAGATGAGATGACATTGCTTGTAGATGACAGCCGCCATTGCGTGATTGCCCACTGGCTGGTTGAGAAAGAATTCAAGTTGCGTTTCAACTCAACAATCAACGCTGGCCAGCCGATATCCGAGCCCTGCTCAACATCAACACCACTCAACCTCAACCTTCGCCGTTCAGCCTCAACGCCTCTTCGTCAACATCAACAAACACCTCCAACAGTAAAGTGTTGACACATGGACCTCCAGTGTGTAAGTACAGTCACGGCTGTGGCTCCGACCCTAGCCAGGGTGTCGTGAGACCGTTCTTGAGGCTTGATCATGAGGTCTGGTGAGAAATGAAGCATGGGGATTTTTACGTGATGAATCCACATGTTGCCGTCGGGCTCGTAGGGACTATCTCTATACTGCAAAGCCTGGGACTTGGAAGATATAGAGAAACCTTCTCAACTGCGTGGGGATGCTGATCGCAATCAGTGACTCAGCACGAACTCTGCAGTTTGATGGGGGGGTTGACTTGAAGAGTTGGGACAGTTTGTTCCCGGTGTTTATGTGGAGTGTGTTGTTTGTGATGATGATGATACTGATGTTGATCACACTATGGATGTTTCGATCTTCTCGAATTAAATGAAGTAATCAATTCTAATCACTCAGACATCAAGCTTTGCGTTCCGTTTCAAATCAGCTCTATAGTATGTCTCCCAATATTCTAACAATGTGTCCTGGTTATCTTGTCTTCTCTATATCTATGTCATTTTACAATCAGCTCTCTTCACGACAATCTCAACCCTCCATCCACTACAACCTCCGCCCCATTCACATAACCATTATTCACAACAAACTCCACCGCATTTACAACTTCATCCATTTCCGCCCACCTCCCCATCGGGCCGTCTCCTCCAATCTCCCTAATCCTAACATCTTCGGTCATCTGCGTCTTCACATACCCCGGACAGACGGTATTGACTCTAATCCCCCTGCTCCCCACCTCCACCGCAAGAGCCCGCGAGAAGCCAATAACCCCCGCTTTGGACGCCGCGTAGACCGAGGTGCCGGGAATGCATTTTGAGAGGCCCAGGACAGAGGAAATGTTGACGATGACTCCGGGTGAGCGGCGGTGAAGGAGAAGGGAGCTGACAGTCCGAGACCCGAGAATGGTACCAGTGAGGTTGGTGGATATGATGGAGTTGATTGCATCAGGTTTCGTTCTGGAGAGGAGAGAGGTTTGCGAGATTCCAGCCGCCGAGATGAGGACGTCGAGTTTTTTCTAGCCAGAATCAATATTCAAGTCCAAGAAAGTAAAGAAAGAATAAAAGGGCCAAATATTCCACTCACATGCTCAGCTTTCACCTTCTCCCATGTCTCTTGTTGCGATACATCGCCAATGATACATTCGTGATTCTGCTCTGAATGTGTTCTAGGCAACTCGGACGTCGCAGTACTCAAGGCTGCGTTATTGCGGGCCAGCAAAATGATGTGATGTCCCTGGCTTGCAAAACGGTGGGCACAAGCAAGGCCAATTCCACGAGACCCACCGGTGATGAGGAAACGGAGGTATTTCGCGGGTGTTGCTGTTGCGGTGGAACTCATGACGAAGACGGAGAGGAAGCAAGCTAAAGTTTGAGCTGTCGCCACTGCACAGAACTCTTCATCATCACCACTACAACTCCCACTACTCCACCGCTTCAAACACCCGCCGCCATGGTCCGCAAAAACACAAATAATCACAGCAAAGGAAAAGAACGCTACAAAGCCACCGGCCGAACCCGCGACGCTGACGAAGAAGGAGGCCATGGCCGTCCACCGTTCAAAGGTACCCCGCCATCGACCCCGCCATACCCAGGAGACCATCACTAACCTCCCCAGCTGCCGCCTGGGATCTCGGCCACTGCGACCCAAAACGCTGCTCCGGGAAGCGTCTCATGAAGCTTGGTCTCATGCGCTCGCTCCCCATCGGCCGCAAATTTGGCGGCATCGTCATCACGTCCGCGCTCGCCTGACCCCCTCTCACGACTGCAACCGCTCACGGGTAGTAGACCGAACGGAAAACAGCCTGTTTCGCCGGCCGACACGGAGATCATGATGGCACACGGCGCAGCCGTCGTCGAGTGCTCGTGGGCGCGGCTTGAAGAAGTCCCCTTTGGGAAGATTGGCGGGAAACACGAACGGCTACTCCCGTATCTTGTTGCAGCGAATTCAGTCAACTATGGGCGCCCGTGGAGGTTAAACTGTGTTGAAGCTTTGGCGGCGACGTTTGCAATCTGCGGGCAGCTGGAGTGGGCTGAGATGATACTGAAGCCGTTTACCTACGGTGAAGCATTCCTCGAGATCAATGGCGAGTTATTGGAGCGATACGCGGGCTGTAAAGACGCCGAGGGGATTCAAAAGGTGGAGAATGAGTGGCTCGAGCAGTTGGAGCAGGAGTATAAAGACTCACGGGATGGTGGGAAACGGAAGACTGGGAATCTCAACAAGAGCGACGATGAGGGCTCGGATGAGGATGAGCTGCCGAACCGTGATCTGCCCCCCACGGATGACGAAGATGAAGATGAGTACCAGGAATATTTGCGGCAGAAGGTGCTCAAATCGAAGGCGTTTGCTGAGCCGGTGAAAGAAGAAGAGCCAGCAGAGAGAAAACAGCAACCTCAGCGGGACAGTGATGAGAGCGATGGGGATGAAAATGATGAGGACGACGTGTACGAGGCGGCTGTTGTACGCGATGAGTCTGATGAACCGGCGGTTCGAAGGGACGAGCGGACGAGCAACTCTCTTTCGGCGGTGTTTTCCAGAGCATCAATATCGGCTCCAGGGCGAGGACCTGGGTCGTAACCTCATTCAATAGTTCTCTGCCGCGATACTTTGAAGGAACCTGTAATAATATCACAAAGACATGACAAAAAATACAGTTTCCTCAATGATCCTTACACACAATCTCACTATCCTCTCCACCTCTTTCAAACTCCCTCACCCTCCACCCCCTCTCCCCATCCGTCCCAAACCCCTCCCTCGCCATCCCATGAACCCACCCCACCGAATCCCCCACCCAACTCTGCACATCCGGCCCCCCCAACCACTGCACCACCTCCTTCCCCAGTCCCGCCACACTCACATCCACCCACTCCCTTCCATCCCTATAAAACGTCAAACTGGCACCACAATTCCCGCAGAATCCCCTTGTGACATCCGGCGACGATTTGTAGCCCCTCATTGGTGCTTTCGTCTCCTCATTGGAGTTACCTCCCGAGGATACCATGTCCAACACTCCCACCCCGGGATGCGACGTGAATGTTAACCACTCCAGCCGGATTATGAGCCAGCACATTACGAGTCCGCCGGAGGTGAGGCGGCACGAGGTGCAGTGGTCGAAGTCGATGGTGGGGAAGTCTGCAGGGGGGTGAGAGGGGATGGTGATGGTGTAGTGGAGTTGGGTGCAGTGGCAGGAACCTGTGAGGGTTTGGCCGGAGAGGCGGTGGGGGTAGGGGGTAGGCAGTTGGGGCATAGGGATGATATGATGGTGAGGTGGATGCGGGGGTTGTGGAGGGGTAAGGAAGATGGGGATTGTGGTGAATGTGATATTGGGATTGGGATGGTGGGGTTGGTGAGGTGATGTGTATCCAGTGGCTGGTGTGGCTAGTGTTAGGCGGTGGCAGGGGTGACTTGTAGAGTACTATACCTGATCCAGAGGATCTTTGCTACGTCGCCAGTCTAGGGTCTGGACTAGGTACCAGTACCTTGGCCCCGAACCGGGCAACACCACCTCATCATCACCAACAACACCAGCAACGCCTGACTTACAGAAGGTATTGGTGTTTATGGCACAGCATTAACATGTACTAGTATAGAATGTGACAGATGATTTGAAACATGCAAAGTAAGAGGAGAAGGTGAGAAGATGAGAAAATAGCAGTGCATGGAAGGGATAGATTAAGAGCTGTGGATGGGGAGAGGAGTATATGCACTGAGGAGCTACGGACGGGGGAAGGATTATGAGGAGGGGGAAAACACCGCACGAGGGACTTGCGAACGAGGGAGCTACGGGTGGGGGAGGAGTATACGGATGGGGGCACCGGACGAGGGAGGGCATCTGGAAAAAGACCCTGCTGGGCTAGCCACATCACTCCATGGTCAGCTAGAATGGCTAGAAAAGCTAGAACCAGTGGGGGGAATGAGCGCCGGGGTAGTACGACTGGATTTCGGTACGTTCTTGCTGGGTCCAGCTTCGCCATGGTCAGCTTCTGTATTCCACGGTGCCATCATCTCCCCTCCTCCACCTCCACGATTATGGAACCACCAGCGGCAGCTTTAGAAGCTCTGCCTCTTCAACCACTGTGGCGGCGTTACAAGCTTGCCCTCTTTACAATCCCGCTCTCCTTTCTTACAATGAGGGCAATGGAATCCCCCTCTCCTTCCGCCTTTTCTTACCTCCTAACACTATGGTGGCCATTGCTAACAAGATTTTCACAGCACAGACCACGTTCGCCACATCGCAATCTGTTCCCTCCCAACCATCAAAACCATTAAGTTACTCGCCAGTTTCACAGAAGGAGCTCGCCAGCAACGGGACCTCGGAAGCCACAGGGCCAGCCCAGCTACACAAAAAGAGCATGCCAGCTACAGGACCTCGCCAGCTACAAGTCTCCCTGGCTACAGTATCCCGCCAAGAGGAGAAAGCTAGCTGTAGGATCTCGCCAGCTGGAAGGCCGCAAGATACAGCTATCGCGTTTTGGATTGATGGATGTATTTGTATGCGTAGATAATAGTATGGTACATGGTCAATATACCCGAGTTTAGATAAGGTCAAGGTTCCGAAGGCGTTGTCTGTGCATTACACAGTTCTGCCAGCACAGCCGAGCATCAGTAGCAGTTTGTTGCTCTAGCCATGGTTTCTTAAGAGGGAAGTGACAGTCGCCACTTCATGAAAGATCACTCACTAGTCCTATCCTGCTCAATAATGATTTAGATATCCTGAAATGTTGTGGGGATGGAGATGTATATAAGGACACCACCTCATTTTAATAAGATGATCCTTGATCATGAACTGAGCTCATAGCATCAGAAACATATCATATCATTCATCCTCGAAACTTCATGGTGTTCTTGTACATGGTACCCCTCTCTACCCTGCGGTCACCGGTGATAGGTCTAGCGAGGCCTGTTTTGAGAAACGGTGTTTCATTCCGACCATCATAGGCCCAACTTGCACGTTTACAGTAAAGAGTCATTTAAAAATCAGAAGCAATGAACTCCTCAGGCAAGTATCACCAAAGACTTAGCTAAGAACCTGGCTCGTCCCCTGACAAGTATCAGTCCCCCTCTATGGTGACTAGAGGATAACTTAGTGGAAGTGCGGCGGTGGAAGTCCGCACTTACAGTATATACCTTAGTGACGCGCCGTCGTTTTCTCTGATAGTTAGCTGTCTGACATTATACTCTCCGAGGTTCAATTGGCCATTGGATGTAAAGTACTAGAACAACTAAAAGCGGTGATTTTCACTGCCATCTCACAACCGCACCACAAAAAGTTGTGAAGCGCCATTAACACCAGAGCAAGTTCTTATCAATACCTGGCCATCAGCCACAGCTTAACTAGAAATTTTCAATATTGGTGGAGTAATGATGGCTGCTTTTGGGTGCTCGTGGAATATGCACGATTTTGTACCTGTGTAACCATGTTTTGACAGGGATTAGAGCGTATCCTCGTGGTCAAGCCAATACTGAGCGGTGTTATAGTTTGGTGTATCGCATTCGGCGGACGAATTTTGGCAGGTGTTCCAGATGCACATAGGTACTGGTCTTTGGCGGTAAACATTGGTCATTTGAACTAATGGATGGAGTAGATCATCAACTGTTGCCTTTCTCCTTGCCCGGAGTGTCCCTTTCAAACACACATTGTTAAATCTGCGTGTCACAATACTAACAGGGTGGGGGAAGAGGGTACTCACTGAGTACCTTCGGTTTGATAACTGATACTATCATGTCTTCAAATCGAGGTTCCTCCAATCCTTCAGAAGAGTAAACCACGTCGTCGTCTTATAAAATTGCATATTGTGTAGCAAACTCAAACATTATAGGTTTCTGGAAAATATCTGCCATGAAGATCATTTTGTCGACAACGTCATTGTTCCCGCTGCGCAGGTAGTCAGATGGGGTCATACTCAGCCAAATCTGTCCCAGTCCTTTAGAATCTCACGGCAGAGGAGGTAATCAGCAAGCTTCGCAATTTTGAAACACGTCTCGAAGTCATCCTGAATCTTCTGCTTGATTTGGGATTGTTTTAATCCATAGTAGTGATGGGGCCGGCCATGCATGAAGTTCAAAATAACGCGCATGCTAAACCGTGAGATATCCTCTATTTCAATAGTGAAAGAGGAGAGGTTCTTGTCAGGTGCGCGGTTCTCAAGATGGGAATGGTAGTTGACAGCCTCCGAGAAGCGAGATTTTCGGTTAAGTGTTGTGGCGAAGAAGGGTGAAGACACAATAATTCGGGCCGCCGAAACACGGTAGTGGTGGGTTACATCGTCTGCTATGATTTTGAGGTTGATATTGCCATAATCCGAATCACTGATGGTCTCAAAGAAAAAATGTGGGGGGCTTGTCTTGGGCGCGCCGACGTTTATTGGTATGCTCTCTCATTGCGGTTTCTAACTCCCGTTTGGTGGCCATAAAGTTTGGTACGGGCTGTTGCGGATGGGTCGTTGGTAAAATAAGAGTAGTTGGCATTTGATGATGGGAAAGTAGCGAGAATGGGTGAGATTGTAGGAAGGAAGTCGATATCGGATTTGTGGAAGGTGAAATGGTAGGAGGAGCGGTGATGAAAGCTGGAAAACTGTTAGATACCAATCTCGATAGTGGTGTAGACAAACCCCTAGAAAACCAACTGGTACATAGGTACGCCGCAGCGATTGGTGGAAAACCTGATCTCTGAGCGAGTAACTTGTGCATGGTTCGAGTTTGATGGGTGTTTTCGAGGTGGTCCTCTCATATTCCAGTTTCCATCATCTCCATCAACCCTTCGAGAGTGCGATGGCAAAACATCCTCACAGCCATTTGTGTTCTTCTGGATGTGTAGAACTGTTGTTGATGGGCGGAGGTGGAAAATGAAGACTTAGACTAAGAAGCGGTCCACGAGATGTAGAGAGTGAGGCTTGAATGCGTGAAGCAAACCAGAGAGGGATAGGCCTGGGAGGGAAGAGCAACCAGCGAGAGTCAGACATAAAACAGCTCACTCGCCAGCGACAAACCATTTTACCTAGGTACCTGCCAAAGATGTTTGATGAAGCACGATTTGGTTGAAAAAATTGACATTTTATTCTAAGACCGGTTACCAAAATTTTAAGATATGGGGAGGGGTAATGCAGTAAATTAACTTTTCGGGAGTCTGCCAAAAAACAAGCTAGCTATGTGTAATCGTTCACTTTGTTGGGCGACTGGACGTCCCCCCCAAGGAATATCAAGCAATTCCTTCGAGTCTATTCACCGCCATGTGCGCGTCGTGTGGCATCAGGTGGTCACCTTGTATCTCTGTTGGTTAAGTATGTTAGCTTGAAAAATCTTGTATAGTCATGCCTCCTTATATTAGTGGCTGACCTTATATTATTATTATCACAACTCCCACTTGATAATATTTGTCCAACGGCGATATTTGGTGTATTTCGGCAATGGATTGCAATCTTCGCTCTTCTCGCGACATGGCGCCCAATCCGGAAACTTCGGCTTCTTTATCCGATTGATGGTACTTGACACACCTAATTCAAGAATGGGGGTGGATCCAAAAGTGTCCTCATCGGCTCCCTCGATTTTCAAACAAGGTAGATTGTCAACCCAGTATTTAGCTGTGTTGTAGTTTAGCAAGTCACAATCAGGTGAGTTGTTTTTGCATCGCGTCAAGTGGGACGGGCCTGGTTTGCTTGGAATTTCACAGTAAAATCCAGCCATATTAATCAGGGGTTGCATGAGTCGTTGAATCATCTTTTTTTTCTCTCATCTTGGATAGCAGCTAACCATTGGGAGTTGATTAGCTCAATGGGCAAGAGGCCTGGGTGGGTGTGTAGCAAAGGGACAACGAAACGGGGATTGGGATACTCACAGAATGCTTTCAATCTAATCGTTGTGACATACATTTTTCCAATTCCGAGTTCAGGCTCCCAGGGTCATCTCCCATGGCTATAGGCGACTACTTCAGGATCTTCTTTTAAGAACGACATGCGCGAGTGCATATTGCGTAGCCGAATGGAACAGCAGTACTTTCTGAAAGACGTCGGATACAAAGATCAATTTGTCAATGGTGTTGCTATCCCCGACTTCGATGTATAGATTCGGGGACTTGTCCAACCAAATCTGTCCCCAGTCGTGCACAAGCTCGCAGCAGTCAAGGTATTCCACTAGTTCTGCGATTTGGAAATACTTTTCGAAGTTTTCTTTAAGCTTTTTCGCAGATCGAGTTCGGTTGGGCCCGTAGTAACCATGACTCTGGCCATGCATGAGGTTGAGAACTACCTCCACGCAGAACAATGTCATGTCTTCGATATCGATAGTAAGAGGAAAGGGCGCAGCCACGTTCTGGGCAGTAGGAGCCCTGAAACTGACTGCTTCGGAGAACTGAGATTCTTCGCTGAGAATGGTGGCAAAGAAGGACGAGAACTCAATAAGGACGCGAGAAGAGACGGTAAATGTGGCTACCGTCATTCGTTTTGACTTTGAGGTTGATATCTCCTTTTTTGCTGATCGTCTCGTATGGGAGGTAGGAGTATCGCCAGTCATATAAGCGTAGCGAAGTTTTGATAAGCCGTCTATCGATGCTGGGGTGAGTACTCTACTATATCAGGACCCAATGATCAAAAGATGGAGTAGGGGAGTGGGGGGTGAGAGAGAGAGGGAGAGAAATGGAGAGAAATGGAGAGAGAAATGGAGAGAGAAAGTGATGGAAAGATAGGGTGTGTGTGTGCGGGGGAGGTTGGGGAGGTGGGGTGGGTGTTGAGAGAGTGCAGGAGTGCGCGAGCGAGCAAGTGTGACACAGATACTTCAAGGTCAACGCCAGGTTTCGAGTTCGTTGAAGATCAGATTCTAGGCGTGGAACACAGAAATTCAAGGTACACACATCTCGACATTAAGTAATGATATGGAATAGAGAAGATCTACCCTCTCCGCTGCTGTGAATATTGTTCTGCTTCTCCGTGTATAGAAGATACTCGTATTCGTATTCAAATACTGAAATCATCGATACTTTTCCCTTCCCCAACTCTTCACCATCGGTGAACCACCAGGACGGCGCTACCTACTTCATATCTTCTCTTCAAGCTTTCTCTCTAATCCTCGGAGGTTCTCCATGGCATGACGAAAAAAAAGAATGATATCTCTCTTCCAGTTTCCATCTCCATTGGGCCCTTCCATCCCTCTCGCTCAAGAGTGTTAGAGAGTTCATCCAGCTCAGACGCTTCATCCTAAGGGGCAGCATAGATACTCTAGGCCGGTTTTGTGAATTGCTGGATTGTAGATGAGCCAGTATTCGAAGTGATATTGTTTGAATGTTTGAGAGTGGTGATATTGATCAGAGTAGCCCCGTTCAGCAATCAGAAACAGCGACGGTGAGAAGACACAAAACACTTGAATAACAGTAGCTGTAACGGTAACGCCAACCGATATGTATTCGCCCCCCGTAAATCAGGATGCCAACACCCAAAGCAGTCGCGTAAACGCCGATAACAGCAAAATCAGTAGAGTACAGTAGTATAGGACTCGTGGATATAACAGCATAAGTAGCAGTACATGGCAGATAGTAAGTAGTTGAAGTAGACGTGGACGTAAAAACCGAAAGAAAATCACAACCACGAATCCGAGAATCAAGATCCCAACGCCAAAACACCAACACCAACCCAAACGCCCCCACCTCAATCATTTACTATCATTCGTCTTTTGGTTTTCTTGTTCTCGGTTTTCTTGTTCGTTTCTTTCTCCCGCCTTCTTCTTCGTCTTCGCAGGCTTCGTCGCTTCCGTTGCCGTTTTCCGCTGCAGCAGGGGCATCGGGGATCTTCTCAATGATATCGGCAAGGAAGTCGAACTGGTCTTCGTTGATGATGGCAGCCTTGAGGTGGGCTGCCGTGATACGCTTGCTGTTGCGGGAGCGGGCTTGGGCGGATGCCTTGTCACAAAGCGAGACCATGAACAGCTCGAGAGCTTTTGACACCACCACGGGGGTGACCTGGGATAAATGTCAGCGAGTTTCCTCACATAAAAGTGAAGACTGCAACCAACCTGTGCGACTTTTCCGACGTCTTCATCTGCTTGCATGATGCGCTTGATCCGCGCAACTGGGAATTTCGTTTTAATGTTGACATTCCGCGGGGGCGGATTGGCGTTCTCGGAGGGGATATATTCAAAGGTTTCTAGAGGTGGAGCGGGGAGAGGAGCGGAAGCAGTGTTCTTCCGCCGCCCGCCGCGTCGAGGCTTTACATCGGATTGTGGGGGTGAGAGAGGGGTATTGGTGGCAGCGGGAGAGGAAAAGTAGTGGCTTGGTGGCTCGCTGGGGGGTTCCGTCTTGAAGAAGCCTTGCGGGGGGTATTGGGAGAGTTGCTGCTGGTGTTGCTGCTGCTGCTGGGGAGAGTGGTGGAGGATATGGTCGAGGCGGGAGTGGTCTTGGTGAGCAGGCGAGGACGAGGAGTATTCAGGCTGTGACGACAGAGCGTGCATGGTCGGGTAACCGGACGGGCTACTGTGGTGCAACGGGCGCCTGGGCGGCGAATAGGGTGGTGGTTGGTGTGTCATTGACGGAGGCGCAAAGGACGGGCCCGAGTGTTGCTGATGCGTTTGATGCGTCGCAACCACATCGTGGATAGGATCGTAGGGAATGCTCATGGGGCGCTCAGACAAAGAAAGTGGAACTTTGAACAAACGAGGACAATCGAGTATATCGGAAAGTTAAAGTAAAAGGTGTGGTCTTGGGGAGTGTGTTGGGGATAGTCTTGGCAGAGCCTGAAGAGGGTGGATGGGTGTGGTGGGTGGTGGGGCGAAGGATAAAGAGAATTCGTGACGCGTTCTATAACGATGTTCTTATGCGGGCGCAGCTGGAGCGACATCCACATCCACAACAGGTGGTCGACTGGGGTTTGGGGGGGGTGGGGTGGAACAGTTTGTGGGCGCGAGGGCAGCAGGTGGGTTTTATCCTGTTGTCCGCGGGCCCCAATCACGCTGCCGGTGACACGAGCGAGTCTGGGCGCAGGAGCCGCAGGCCCTCTCTGAGCCTGAGGGGCTGTCGATGACTGGCGAGCCTGAAATCCTCCCGCTGACTAGAGGGACCGAGAGAAGAGACGGACGCCTGCCTGGTGACGACCACACGCCTTTTTTCTTTTTGGGCCCGATGCTGCTGATGCTGCTGCTGGTGTTGCAACGCCACTGACATCCCTCCATCCATCCCATCCGTCCCATCCATCCTCCTCCATCCTCCATCCTCCATCCTCCATCCTCCATCCTCCCCCATTCCATCTCGTCCCATTTCCCCTGCTAACTGTTCTTCTGTTCCTGTCCACCTACACGCCCCCCCCGCTGTTGACCAACCAGAAAGCAGCAACAGGCCCTCGCAACCGCCGAACAATAACGCTGTTTCCTTCCGTCCTGCCTCCTCGCTGCATCCACTCCAGCCTCAAAACCTGCTCTTTACCCATCTCTTACCAGCTACATCGTCTCGACTCCTGGCGCTCTCATCCACTGCGGATGCGTGTCCCCGGCGTTGACCGCGCTGTCGTCGGTGCTTTGAATGATGAATAACGAGCACCAGAGCCCCCTCCACCGGCGCCATCACCGTCGCCTCTAGAGCCTGCGATGCTCCTGCTGTCCCGATCCCGCTGCTGTCCGCTGGCTACCCGATCGTTGCTTTCCTGCTGCGCTCAGTGGTTCCATCGCTGGCCTGCGGCGCGGAGGACGCAGTGCACCAGCGACGGCATGGTCGGGGCGGTGATGCACGCCGGGATAGCAGTGAGGGCGCTGTGACGGTCATAACTTGATCTAATCTGACAAAAACACCCGACGACGGCAGAGGTGGGAATGTGCTGTGGGTGTTCTGACTGGGCTTCCGACAATGTTGATCGAGAGCTGCTTTCAATGCGATTTGGCTTCCTGTGGCCTTTGATCACAAAGCCTTGGAGTCCGTCCGCCTGAAATTCTTTGTCCATGCTTCACCTCCATACTCCCAGATTCCACTTCTTTCCATGCTCCGTAATGCCACCTGCCTTTGTGTGCCATGCCATGACTCGATACGCATCCTTGGACCGATCAGTTTGGAACGTGATCAGCAAATACAATCGTTGCGGGAATCAACAAGCGTCCTACCTCGCGCACGAGCGGTCAGGGACGTCGATTTATGGTTGTAACACCTTCATGGGAGCTTTGATCATCCGGGTACAGCCGTGATGGGTAAAGTCTCCATGAAGTATAGCTGGCCATTGGACAGTACGACCATTCAATCTTTGTGAACAATAACCTCGTTACGAGACATCGTTCCAGATTTAAGGTCACTAATGCGGTCACTCGCACTGTCGTCCTCGCTCACTGATTATGATGAACCTTGAGTTACATGGTCTACCACGCTGCCTCATGATCCTCGACGTTGCTCAACTCGACTCAACTCGACTCGGCGTAACTTTTCGTCTCCCGTCTATCGGTAACAACACCGTTTGACGGGTCCATGCTCCACCGAGGAATTGAGGTTTTGGTGTTTCCCGAGGCATCATGGGGCGTTTCGAGTTGATACGGCGGCGTAGTATATATGTGTCAAGATGAATCTATTACTTTGGATATGCAAGTGATATTTCATGATTTCAATCGATTGGTTGCGAGCGTTGATATTCCACCTGGGATGCCAATACTGTCACCTTCCAGGTTGATTTATGGATATATTATAATTTCTAATACAGGAGGATATCATTTCTATACTACATTTACACCAACCACCTACCCTCACCCTCATCTACAACTTCTCCTCCCCAATCCTCCCCCTCCCCAAAACCCCCATAATCCACCCCTCCAACTCCTCATACGCTCTCTCCACCTCATCATTCACCACCACCTTATCATGCCCCCCCTTCTCCGCCCACTCCATCTCCCTCCCCGCACTCTCCAATCTCCTCCTCACCGCCTCCTCCCCCTCCGTCCCTCTCGCCCTCAGTCTCCTCTCCAACTCCGCCAAACTCGGCGGAGCAACAAACACAAACCTCGCCTCAATCTCCGTCTGCTTCACCTGCTTGACGCCCTCGAGCTCGATATCCAGCACACACACGCGGCCCGAGTCGAGCACGGACTGGATCGCGCTGCGAGAGGTGCCATAAGAGTGTGCGGCGAAGGTTGCGTGCTCGATGAACGCGTTTTGGGACTTGAGGGTGTGGAAGTGCGGGGCCGTCGTGAAGTGGTAGTCGATGCCCGGGCGCTCGGTGGGGCGGGGGGGACGGGTCGTGTCTATGGGGGAATCGGTGAGTTATGGTGAGGATGAGAGGAATGTAGGAGGGGTACGGGAAACTGAGAAGCCGAAGGTGTTGGGGTGCGCAGTGAAGAGGCGTTTGAGGAGGGTGCTTTTGCCGGCGCCGGAGGGGCCGGAGATGACGATGACGGGGGGAGTGGAGACGGTGTGGACGCCGCGGACTGCCCGGGGGGAGAGGAGGCGGAAGAGGGGGATGGTGGGCGGCATCGTGGTGAGGATGGTGAAGGCGGTGGAGGCGGTGGAGGCGGTGAAGCGCGTCCGAACAGAGGAGAGAAGTTCGGAGAGTCTGCGGCTGGTGGCCGGCGCCGGCAGGAAGCGAGGCGGTGGGGCGGGAGGGAGATGGGACCGTTGGACTATGGGTAGTCAATTGGAGCCATTAGGTGAGGTGAGATGGAGATATTGGTTGGATCAGTGGGGACTAACAAGGTACCCAGCAAATTCGAGTGACGACCATTTCATTCTTCATTATGACAACAACCTCAACTGCTATAGAACATCCATTACAGCCACCTCAAAACACCATGAGGAACAATCTGCGTCATATTTACCATCCCCCGTCTAGCGTACACATAACCCCACCTCCAAACTTCAAAACTGGCCGCAACAAACATTTACAAACGAAACATTTAGTGGGCTACAAGATGTCAGTCAATGGGACATCACCAGGAGCCTACAACATACCATCCGGCTGGGAGAGAATGTAGTTGACGGCCTGGTCAACGCTGTGGATGTTGTCGGCGTCCTTGTCCGGGATCTCGATGCTGAACTCCTCCTCGATGGCCATCACAACCTCGACAGTGTCCAAGGAGTCAAGGTTGAGGTCCTTGGTGAAGTGGGAGGTGCTGGTGACCTAACGAAATGTCAGTCTGTTTATCACCCCATAGCCCTTGTTTGTGCCCCGTTTCCAACGCAATCAATCCCCCACATCCACCAATCGGACAGTTCCATCTCTCTCGTACTCTCCCGACAATGGGACAGTGATATTGCTGGAGTTGAACGTACCGAGGCAGCATCCTTGACCTACAAACCAACGTATTAGCTCCCATTCTGGACGCCCCGATACCCCGACAAACAAACCTTGTCAAACCCAGCCAGCAAATCCTTTATCCTACCCTCAACTTCGTCCTTGGTCAATCCCGCGGGAGCGGAGTAGAAGCGCATCTGGAGCCGCGGGGCCGCAATGGTCATAGCCGGGGTGGGGATAATCACTCGCGGGCGAGCAATGGTCGGGCGCACGGTAGCGCGGGCGACGGCGCGGGCGAGGGAGCTGCGGAAGAGCATTGCGGATGAGATGTGGTAGATGGTTGGGGGGTTGGGGGGTTGGTGGGGGTTGGTGGAGGTGATGTCGTAGCGTTGTGCGGCGAAAGTTTTCCGGCTGGTGTTGTTGGTGATGAGTGGTGAGGATGGATGCGGCAACAGCGGCGTAGTGGGGCTCCCAACGAGTGTGTGATCCGACACCAGGTTGCTATCCGGAGAGTGGAGAACCAATAACTATTTAAGGCCAAATACACAAACCGCGAAGACAGGTAGATACACGGTACACAGCAAACGCTCCAGTACATTTCAATGATGTTTTTTTCTCATGAGCATGCGTGGTGGAGGCCCAATCACATCAATGACAGTCAGCAAGCATCCCCCAACCCGACAGCCTGTGAGTGTCTTGCCATGACGACGGTGGAGAGGAACGCCACACTTGGAGCATCAGCAGCGAAGCCTCCTCCACCACCACCTCGACCTCTAGGTCTCCCCACCTCCACTGCCCTATTGCCATTGTGCACCTCCCAATCTCCCCTCAATCCTTCAAAGAACCCACAATCGCCGCCATGTCTGCTCTCCGCCTTCTCCGCCCCTCCCCCACTGCCGCTAGGCCCCTCATTGCCCGCCCCCTCGCTTCCCGCACCTTCGCTTCGACCCCAGCTCTGGCCGCCCAGGTTCCGCGAGTCCAGCCCCCCAAGAGCTGGGAGCAGCAACAGGGCTCGCTCCTCGATGCTGCAGGATCCTACTTTCTCCTGACGGAAATGTTCCGGGGCATGTATGTTGTGTTGGAGCAGTTTTTCAAGCCGCCCTACACCATCATGTATCCCTTCGAGAAGGGCCCGATCTCGCCCCGGTTCAGAGGAGAGCATGCGTTGAGACGGTACCCCACGGGAGAGGAGCGCTGCATTGCTTGCAAGCTGTGTGAAGCGGTGAGTTGCCATGGGTTCCTGCTCAGTGGGCAATTTGATATTCGTGTTGAATGGAGCAAAACTTCCTGGAATGGAGGTTTTGGGTGTCGGCGAAGGGCAATTCTGAACACCACTATGGCCTGGGAAGCTCCATTCCTGCATTGGCAGTTTACTGACAGTCCAACGATAGGTCTGCCCTGCCATGGCCATCACCATCGAAGCCGAGGAGCGTGAAGATGGCTCTCGCCGCACTACCCGCTACGATATCGACATGACCAAGTGCATTTACTGTGGTTTCTGCCAGGAATCCTGCCCTGTGGACGCCATTGTTGAGTGTATGTTGCCACACCTTTGTCAAGCTTTCATCCCGTAACGTGAATATCACTCGCCATTATGATGAACACCAAAAGAGTTCTGCAATTCCTATCCGCCATGCCTGGCTGCATCACCCCGCCAGGTCTTAGTCTGGGTCGTGTGGTGATGGCGGCTAGTGTAGGCGATGAGGATCTCTTAACCTACACTTGATCTGACATGGCTTCTCAACTGTTCTTTTCTATTGTCTTTAATCAGTCTTGCGAAGACAGACAAGCTAACAGCTTTCCTAAACAGCCCCTAACCAGGAATACGCCACCGAGACCCGTGAGGAGCTTCTCTACAATAAGGAGAAGTTGTTGTCCAACGGTGACAAGTGGGAACCCGAGCTGGCGGCTTGCATCAAGGCCGATTCGCCATACAGGTAAAGCACGAACAATGAACTGGTACCAAAAGGGAAGAAAGTGGGGATATTAGACGCTGGAAACCTCAGAGTTCATGGTGATATGAATTACTGAGTGAAGATGGAAAAGTATAACTGCTTTTTCTTCCATGAGCTGCAAATGGACGTTTGGCGCTCGTGGTGGGAAGTGGACAGTGGAGGAGGCTTCTTGTACAGAATTGTTGATGTATGAGCTTTGTGTTTAATTGGCGTGTTTTGTTGATCTGTTGATTGCGTTTTGGTGCGTTGTTTCAGTCCAATGTTGATTTGTCTCACCGATACCTCCAGCCCGAGTGCGAGTTTGTGGTCTTCCAAACGTCCCCTGCCAAAGTGCTTTGTTTTCCTTCGCCTTCACCATCTAGAATGATAAACTATAAAGTTGACGTGGCATCCCGAACTCTCAACAAGATGATGCCCTGTCTTCCCTGATAAATTCAAGTGTATGAAACCCAGGGCCTGTGACTCCTGTCTAGAAAAACGCAACCAATAAGACTTTCATGATATACTGATATGACCAATGCCCAAACGCCAATGTAATAACCAAAAGACATCCACAACCACGCCACACAATGTTTCCTGGTATAAACACCCTCCACTTCTCTCTACCGTCCCACACTGATCTTTACCGCCCGCCCTGCCATAAATACGGTTGTTGTTGTTGTTGATTCGGCATCATAGGCGGCATCTGTTGCATCTGTTGCATCTGAGGAACCTGAGGTATATACCCCATCACCTGCTGAGGCTGTTGTTGTTGTTGTTGTTGTTGTTGTTGCTGATGATTCTGCTGCTCCCACTTCACCCTCGCATTCTTAAACAAGGCATCCAACACTCCCGGGCCCTGACCCTGCCCCCCAGCCCCTCCCCCATTCAACGCGGCCATTAAATCCACTCCTCCCTGATCCCCCCCTCCACCTCCACCCGCATTCTGCGCCATCTTCAACTGCACCATCACCTTCTCCTCCTCCTCCGCAATCTCATCCGCCCTCCCCGCCAGCTTCTCCACCAGCGGACACATGATCCTCCGCTGCTCCATGGTCTCCTCCTCCTTATCATGAATATAAATCCCATACCCGGCCAGCTCATCTCCCTCCGGCCTATTCTCCGCGGCCGCCCCGTCAGGACTCATCATAATATGGCACCCCTCCTCTCCAAAATCCAGATGATTTTTCGACTTCAGCCGGTACCAGAACGTCGTCATGTCCTTGCGGTTGAGGAGGAGAAGGTAGAAATGCGGGATTGGCGTGCCGGTGGTGGCGGAGGTGATGGGGGTTGTTTCTCGGGGACCGTTGAGCGATTCGAGGAGGAAGAGGGAGCCTTGGATGGGTTCGCGGTTCCAGTGGCTGCCGCCGTTCGGGCTGCCGTGGAGCGTGTAGAGGTGCACGAAGGAGGCGACGGCGTGGATGTGTTGGAGTGTGGGGAAGTAGCGGGATATTACCGAGTGTGTGATTTCGGTGACGGTGGTGGGAGCCATGGTGGAGGGGGTGGGGGATGGAGGGTGGGAGGATGGATGGATGGATGAGTGGTAGTACTTGGAGCTGGTGGATTTTGGAGGTGGAGCTTGGGTTGAGGTGGAGTGCCGGATTTGGCAACCAGCCATCGCATGACCACAACCTCCATCAAGATGGCTCACCGTGCACAACGAACCTCGGGGAGGTTTTGGTTATTATTCATTATATTGTTTTGAAAACAGATGTTGTTGAATGCATTCTTACAAACATATGAGCACATATGAGCCCTTATGAACCATATTGCAGGTCGGAGAGATCCAGGATATCATCCTGATGAACAGCTTTTGTTCTTCATCCACTTCCCATCTCGAATTATATCTATTCAAGTGTTTGCCGAAACTATATAACACAACCAAAACCCACCGCCCTCTACTTAAATGGAGCACTGATGGCCTCAATAACCCTACCCTGCTTAACCAACACCCTCGGGGCCGTCGCATCCTGGAACGTCGACTTTGTCGTCCATTCCGGGCCGACAGGGAGTCGCAAACTCCGCTCGTATTGAGCCTTATTTTCGAACGGATGTGGAATTGATCCTGTCTGGAACTTGGCCGACTGTTCAAAGCTGTTAGTTATCTGATTCATGCATGGCCCAATAGGTACAGAGCCGCGGAAACGAAGAGCACATACCTTCTTATCCGTCTTCTCATTGATGATGACCCGCTCCATCCTCGCGTCCTTCCGCTTATCCTTCTTGATACCCTCAATCGTCCTCGTAATCTTTTTCCGCCTCGCATTGTATTTCTTCTGCGACGTGGTAAGTCCGGCGCCTGACCAATGACCCCAGCCCGGCAAGGTTTCGTCAATGACCTGGTCGTCATCTTCCTCCATAACCCGCAACTTCTCTTTTGTAAACTCGCGAACCACATCATCACCAGCAAAAGCCTTCTTGATGAGGTCACGTTGAGATTCCTTGCCAGCGGTGGTGCTGTTGGCGGGAATCAGATTAATCTGGCTGTTGTCGAGGTCGACTTCAGCTTCATCTGACGGATTAATGCGTTTCGTGATGGTGAGAGTGGCATTGGGGTTGATGAAAACATTGCCAGCGCCTTCAGCATCGTCGCCATCATCGTCTTCAGAAGCTTGTGCGGCTTTCCGGGCTTTGCTGATCTTGTGGTTGACTTTTGCGGATTTGGATTCCTGTTTTCCGAGCTTGAGTGCTTTCGATTTAGGCTGAGCAATGTTGCAGTCGGTGTTGGCGAGCCAGGGATTGGCTGATTCTTCAGCCTGAGAGTCGAAGGTTTGGTGTTTAGCGCCGGATTTCGAGATGGTGGTTTTAGGGGCGGAGAAAGTTGATTTTTTGGAGGTGGGACGAGGTGTTGTGGTGTTGATGACAACATAGTCATCGTCATTAGAGTCATTGGCCTCGGAGTCTGAGGACGCGGCAGGGGCTTCGAATTCCAGACGGTCTTGCTTCTTGGGCTTTGACGGTGCCTCTGTCTTTTTGCCAGGCTTGAAAGATATCCGGCCGGTGGTGTCGAGGCCGTCATCCTCAGAACGGTCTTCATCATCGCTGTTTTGATCTTCCTCAAGGTCTTTCCGAAGACTCTCCATTAAGGCATCATTCTCCTTCCTCTTGGCTGCCTCGGCGGTCTGCATGAACTTCATACCCATGAGCTTGGACTTATTGCCAGGTTGTTGCTTCCCTCCTTCTTCCAACTTCTCCAGCTCCTTCAACATCTTCCTCTTATCGCGTTCCTCATCAAACTCGTCATCACTATCGCTGCTCTCTTCATCCTCACTCTCACCCTCGCTGTTCTCTCCCTTCCCTGAGATTCGCTTCCGCAAATCTTCATGTCGTTGTGCCATCTCCACAGCAGCATCACGGGCATCCAAATCCCATGCGCCACGCCCACTCTCTTTAACACCCTTTGCCCACCTGCTCTGCTTATGTCTCAGACTCATCCTCTCCTCGGCACGCTTTCTTGCTCGCTCTTCTTCTTCCTCAGGTTCTAGAACACCTCCACGCTCTTCCAGCATTGCTGCCTCAATAGCCTCCTCCTCACGCATCCGCTCCTTCTTCTTAATCCGCCGGAATGCTTTGGATTTAATCTTTTTCAGCCGCTTCGCCTTGGCTTCCTCCCGGAACATGAGTTCTCGTGCCATCCGAAGTTCAGCTGTCCGTTGTTGCACCTCCTCCAAGGACATTTGGTTGGTTTTGAGTTCTTCAAACTCCTGAATCTGCTTCTCGGACGCCATGTTGGACTGTTTTAGGATCCCGGAAATGGTAGATTCAAAGTCATTCATAGGCTTGGAGTCGGAGGGATTGATTGGGATTAGTTTTTTGGAAGCGGGTACGGGAGCGTTCGAGGCATTGGCAAGAGGGAATTGAAGCCGATCAGCTTCGCGGTTGTGCTTAACCGTGTCCACCCAGCGGTTTACTGTCTCTTTTGTAGCTCCATAGGCAGCGGCGCGGTCGATGCGGTCTTGTTGCCGTTTGGCCAGCGGTGCGGAAAGCTTTCCTGGGATGCCGGTCTTCTTATCGCGGGATTTGTCGTCATCGGCGATGATTTTCAAGGACTTTTTGAGTTTGGGATCTGTCACGGTCGGGAGCAGGTCTTCAACGGAAATCTTCATGGAGTCGGAGGGCAAAGCAAGATTGTATTCGCCAGGTGCCTTCTTCTCGTTCGTATCGTCTATCCTAACCCGCTTTGCTGGTCGGTCGCCAGTGGGAAGGGAGGTGATTAGTGCTTCGAGGGCTTGAAGTTTGAGCGGATCTTCTTCTTCATCCTCCTCTTCGGAAATGTCCATTGCGTCGTCACTCTCGTCGGAATCGTCGCTTCCACTGTCGGATTCGTCCGATCTGTCGAGTAACCGCTGCCCATCTTCGTCGTCAGAGTCTGCAAAATTCTTCCGTTTCCGCTTCTTATTCGGGCCTGAGTCGTCTTCACTCTCCTCATCTGAATCGGGAGTCTTGCGATCCAACATCTCTGACAGATCCATATAACCCTCACCATCTTCGTCTTCGTCTTCCTCCTCTTCCTCCTCCGATTCACCTTCGCTCAAATCCACATCATTCCCTCTCTTTCCAGCAGACTTTTTCTTCTTCTTCCCTGCTCCAGAGCTCCCTCGGAAAGCATAGTCCTCAAAGCGCTCCTCATCGCTCTCTCCAAAGGCGTCGTCACTGTCAATGTCACTCCCGCTGTCGGAATCGACATGCGCAGCAGCCCAATCATCTTCCGAGTCCTCGCTCCCACTCTGGTCGTCACTGCCGCTTTCGCTTTCGCTTTCGATAGCTCGTCGTACTCGTCCGGAGGGTTTCTCGTTGATTTCCTGTGCGGCAATGGCGAACGCATTCAGCGAGCGGTTCCTTCCAGTCTTGCGGCCCTTGGCGGCGGCGGAGCGTTTCGCCATTATTCTGGAAGCTGTGACGAGTCCAGGAGGTCCACGTAAGGGTGTTGGGACAGTGGTGGCGGTCGGGTAGTGGATTTCTCGGATTTCTCAGAGTTCGCGGAGTTAGAGTTGTTGCGATCTGACAAAAAGTTTCGTGGGTCCGTGCATACGCCGGATGCTTGGCAGTGGGCCGAGTGATAGAGCATGTGTATCACTTCGTTTCTGGTATGAACCCTTTAGTTCATCATAGGTTTCTAAAATCTTATCCTGAGATATGAAAGGACACGCTGGCCACTACACCATATTAAGCTCAAAATTTTCAACCCGCAGTATGCTAGATGCTACTCGCTCGTGCATTCGTTTTGACTCCATTTGAACTTCATAGAGACCGAATTCTGTTACGGTCATGAGTTCTTACATGTGCACTCGTTCTTGTATGACATCGGAACGCACCATGTTGCGGGCTGGCTCATGATTGCCAGGTGATTCATACCGAAGAGGCAAGTTCTACTACTACGCCAGCACGATACTGTGAGAGTGAATGACACCCTTTTCAATGATAATGAGGCAGTATATAGCGGGTGAGATGTGTCATACGATGAAAACAAGTTTGTTCTGGAATGTACAGGCAAAATAAAACAGCCAGATCAGTGTCTTAAGCCTGGATGAGGTTTTTTCAGGATTAAACCCACAGTATACATCACTCCAGAGTCCTTCAGTGGGTCCTGAGGTTACTGGAGCTGCGATAGATTGTACGTAGTTACAGAAAGAGTATGTTGTCTTGTGTCAGTTCATGACGCTGTACCCAGTCGTATCGCATCATACTCATTGTGACAGGCAATTGAGCCCGGACCACTCAGCAGATTGAGCAGACTGAGGGGCAACCAATTTTCATGAAAACCTGAGTTATAATTCCTGCTAGCAATATATAACAGAACCCACACGGAGTCCTGTTAACCCTTCACCTAGGGGGCCCGCCTGTATCGAGCTATCCACGCCTGTCTCCTGCAAACCACACCTTTGGATTTACACCCTGAAGCAACGGTCGAGCTTCATCAACGTGTTACAACGTCTGCCCAAACAGGTGCGTTGACTCGAACACTCAACATGGGCTTCCCCAATACACATCTTGCATTCAACGGCTTTCCTGACACATCCCTCCACCTGGCCATTCAAACCTGTCATTATTGGAATCACGATGGAACGGCAGCGGGAACTCGAGGGCTCGCCGTGTTCCATTATTTTCGGAGGGGCATCTTGTGCGCCAACAGTTTGCGACACTGGAGCTTTGTGGAATGAGTTGGGCGCTGAGGGATGAGGAAGTAACAACGAGGATGATCTTTATCCTTCATTTACAGGCCCACAGGATCCAGGATGTTGTTTGGGGAAGTTTCTGGACCTTTGAATTAGTGCTGACCATGGATCGCGATGTCGCTGGCAGGTACAAGACTGGTATTGTTACCTGCTACGTTGCCCCATCCCTTATCTTCGTTCCTCTTTCGAAAAATTCAGTATTGTTCTGGTGACCTCGGCATCCCAAGGAATACGGTACTCTGGATATCCGCTGCTACAGTTGCCACTGACGGACACAGCAGACAAACGTGTTCTTGGTAACCTTGATTGTCAACGAGTCCAGTCATAGAATCCTCCCTCCCTCCTGTACGCATCCATCTCGCCTGGTCAAATCCAATACGTGCTACTGATATCATACAACTTCGGTCTCCCATCTTTCTTTCAACCGTTGCGGATTCACAGGTCGTCACACTTGGAATCCAAGTCGCCAGTCCTTCTGTCTTTCACTCTCCCGTCAATGTTGCATGACCTAACAGGTCAATAGGAACACTTTCATCACGATATATTCCAAGAGCCAACATGCACCCTGCCAGGACGAACGAGTTTACCGCCGCCAAATCCTCCAATATACCATCCACAAACAGCTTTAGTACACATAACATCAACACCACGCTTGCTATTACCGAGGATATTCAAAGGAACGGCGAGCGAAGAAATCCACTGGGACTGTCCACCAATAATCGAAGATTTGGTCCTATCCCTCGACAAGCACCACTACCACCAGTTGTTATTCCGACTTTGGCTGAGAGTACGGAACAGCCAAACTCAAACACAAGCAGTAGCGACGACGCGAGAAGTAGATACGGCACGAGAAGAAGTAGAGACGATACGGGAAGTAGCGACGATATGCCATTTAGAGACGACCTGAGAGGCCGATTCGACACATCGTCACTCGCCAGAACAAGGACCTCGAACCACCAACTTGGACCTATCCCCTCCTGGGAACCCTCCGAGCACACGTGCTCTCAATGCAACCACAAGACCAGCAGTTCGTCCTTCATTCAACGCTGCTTTGGTGTCCACCAGATCGTCTGCCCCCGTTACCATCGGACCCTGATGCGAACAAGGAGGGGAGCAAGTTGCGTCAGCTGTATAAAGGAAACCGAAACAAAGTGGAAGTATACTCAGGCAATCAAGAAACAAGAGTACAAGGTGCAACAGATGGATGAAGGAAAGGCGAAGAAGAAGGAAGAGGAGAAGTTGAGAAAGATGATCGAGGAAGAGGAATTAAGGTTGGTGAGGACTGCAGAGGAGACGGACAAGAGGAAGATGGGGTTTCTGTTGTGGTATGGTGGGAAGCGGGGTTAGGACTCCCATGGTGGAAGTGGACCAAATGTGCGATGCTTGTTGTTTCTTTGAGATGTGGAGTCAGGAGCTTGTCATGCTGACTTTGTGAATCCCTTAGTTCCCGATACATCCCCGGCATCTGGGCTGTGCTGTTATTGAATATTCTCCCTACGAGGCCACTCCAGCGCCTTGTACCATCCTAACCCGATCACGTCACGAAACACGCCAGTACTCTAAACCAACGGCTTAACAACACCTACACGATGTTTAGACGCGAATATTCAATACCAGCTCCACATGATGCCTGGGGGCTCATCTGGTCCACATTGGGTTACAGGACTTGACTTTTCTTTTCTTTTTCTTTTTTTTTCATTCTTTTGGGTGGAGTTTCATTTCGATTATGCTTTGTTGTCATTTTGAGTGCCAATCCTCATAGTTTCTCATTGAACGTTTATCAAATTTACGGGGGCCCAAGTCATTTTCGGGACACAGTTTTATACCTTTCTTGTTTCTTGTAACGTGTTTGTCCTACTTTTCATTCAGGGATATGCGCTGACGACGACCCATCCATGTCCATATCTCAGCCAGGGACTTCGGAAAACTTTTGAATAATCGGAATGCCGATACGCATGGCTTAGCCACTGTATAGTACGCAACTAATTATTAGTATTGTTGCCGATATTCTCGTCGTTTTTCATGACATATCAGAAAAACACTAAGAACCATCCTCCCCCGAGCATTCGGAGCTAACGAAAGATAGGATTCGCTTTTCTCGTTCAAATCTCAGGCTTTTCTCGAATCAACGCCTATCCTCGGGTCTAACCAAACAAGCGGTTGTATTCGTCCATCAGCCCATAAACTTCTAAATCTTCTCGAGCGGTATCCTCTAAAAGCTCCTTCCACAGCCCACCCGCAATGGAATCCCGCATATTTCCATCTCCTGCAGAGAATTCCCTTCGCCTGGCAATCCATCTCCCCCAGAATCATGATGCCCTCTCTTTTCTCTCTCATCATCCAGTTTCTTCAATTTATCTACCAGCTCCTGGTTTATCTCTGCATGTACTGGACCCAAATTCTCCCCATCCTCGCCACCATCCATTCTTCGTATATAATTATTCAACACGGCACACACCATGATCATCTTCACTTGGACCCTCAGCTCGAATCTCGCCGGAGAGAAGATCTTGAAGCGCTTCTTGAGCACCGCTAACGTCCGTCCTAGCCGAAGCTTTATTTGCGCATGGTGGTTATTGGACTCCTCCTCCTTCGATAACGGATAATACCAAGACCTGTGTTCCTCCAACAACAAGTAGCGTCAATTGTTATACGGCAACATCAGTCCTTTATGCTTCGAATACTCGCCATCAGCAAGATAGTAAGCACCGTTATCAAACATCTCAAACGCGTTATTCTTGAGCACCGCATCCAGGATCTGTGTATCCATCACACCGCCCTCCCAGTCGGCACACATAAATGTGATGTATTCATCCGGCGAAACAGCAACCATGACATTTGTTGACAGAACCCCATCCTTGTTCTTCCAGGTGGACTCAGGCTGACTATTCTCGGCAAGATACACCGGGATCTGGACTCCATCTATCACGCCTCGATACCCAGACCACTGTGGACCCATGTACTCCTCGATCCACCTTGGAATCTCATCTGCGTGAGGAGAATACACATGGCGGGGATAAAGCTGGAGTAACCAATCGAGGAGTTCGTGGTTACCGTAATGGACAGTGTGTATAGAGCGTTTGAAAAATGCAGCGGTTTCAGCGATGGCGGTAGCGTAGATGATAATGTAAATGAAGATTGCAAGCCTTTCTTCGAGACTACATTCGTCGGGTCGACCGGACTCGAGGAAGCCGAGGGATCGTAGTTCATCGCAGAGGCTCGGAAAACTTTGAGTGAGATGTTGAGAGGTGGGAGGACTTCGTCCGGTTTGAGGTGATCGAGCAGTTCGCCGACAAATTTGGGTACATAGTGACGTTCAGTCCGAAAGCGAGGTGGGGAGAAAGGTGAGGCCATGTGGGATGTGATGGAGATTGGTAAACGATGTTTTTCTTTGTCGTTGATCTAGTAACCACCGTTGTTATCCCGGATTTCATTTATGCTGTAAAACGGGCCCTTCAAGAGAGTACAAGGGGTTTATAGGGGATCAGGGTTGTGGATGAGTAATTATCGATGCGGTTGTTTAGCTGTAAGGGTGCATTCAGGAGAACCGAAAGGATTTCCCAACGTTGGCGCGGTCGGCTGTCCAAATCAGCCCTTACTGTCCTGTACCCATGGATCATGATTCGGATGGTTCACGATGCCAATCCCTCAATGTCCACACTTAGCATGTATCATTCTGAGCCGACGAGGATCCAGCGTAGGTTAAGAATGTCTCATTAATTGTGAATTTTTTCACACGCTGTCAATGGGCTTGACATGACGCAGCGTGGCAATATGAAGCTTCTCATAATCTTGGGGTACAACCTGATGACTTGTATCTCACACGAGTTGCCAGTGTGTGTTATCTGTCTGTCTTACAAGGAATCACCATCATGCACGGGCTTGACGACCTTGTTGTCCATGAAGTTGCGCTGAGATCAGTTGATTTCTCTTAGAATGAAACCAACACCATCTGGAATCAAAAACTTGTGTACTTTGATGCAATCATTCCCACTCTTGATCACATCATCATGAGTTATCAATTCAGGCACCCTGGCGGCTGAGAATCCATGATTCTCTCACGTGGGGCTCCTCATCAACTTTGACCCCACCACCCCGCCAAACCTCGCGCCACACATCTCCGACACTTCTGGACCTCACCTCCACCACACGCTCACTATCTCTCTCGCTCCCTCCGTCCTTCAACTCCTGTCAGCTCGTTCCTACAACCCTCATCATGGCTCCTCCAAAGAAATGTATGCCCATACTCAGTTCTGCCCCTCAGGGTCCCCACGCTGATACCAACTGTTCATAGTCGACGACGAAGACGAGTCCAGCGACGAAGAACCCCGTGTACCAATCGCCGCAGCTCGGGGCAAGAAATGGGATGACGAAGAAAGCGATGACGACGTATACGACCCTCCCACCTCTCTCCTCCACCACGAATCCTTTAACAACTGGAATGCTCATATTATCCTCCCAGGTTCTCGATTCTTGGGACGCCGCCGACGACTCTGAGGACGAACGCAAGAAAGCAAAGGCCGCTGAGCTTGCGGCACAAAAGGCTGCCGAAGTCGCCGCGAACAAGAAGAGCAAAGCCGAGCGCATCGAGGAACACAAGGCCATCAAAGCTGCCGCCGCCGCCGCCGCCGAAGCAGAGAAGAACAAGTATGCGAATGAAACCGAGGCGGAACGTCGCGCTCGTGTCGAGGCACAGCAGGTTGAGTCTGATCTGGCGCACGCGGAAGACTTGTTTGGAAATGTCGGTATTGGTGCTGGATCCGGCGGTACTCAACGCACAAAACCGATCGCTATTGTCGACCCCACCGATCCGACCCGGAGCATCGATCTTGCTGCGATGCAAATCTTCAAGCCGACGACGAAGGCGAATTTTGATCAGTTGAGGGATGTGTTGGTGCCTTTGTTGACGGCGAACAAGAAGAAGCCGCACTATGCTATATTCTTGCAAGATTTCACAAGAGCCATTGCCAAAGATTTGTCTAGTGAGCAGATCAGGAAGGTGGCGAGCAACTTGACGGCTTTATCGAACGAGAAGCAGAAGGAGGAGAAGGCTGCCGAGAAGGGTGGTAAGAAGAAGGGCAAGGCTGCTGGAAAGGTTGCGTTGGTCGGGGCCACGAAGACTGCTGATAAGCATGATACGACAAACTACGCTGACAGCAACTATGACGACTTGTGAGTTCCCCAAGCTGTAGAAATAGCTCCCATGCATGCTGACTCTCGCCAGTGACGACTTCATGTAGATCTGATAGTTGCGTGGTGAAGCGGAATGTGATTTGTGCCAGGATAGACAAAATCTGCGGTACTTTTATGATCTTTCAGTGGTTTTTACATGTTCTGCGCATTTTATCGGACTTATACTTTGTCAATACCAATCCATTAGCTGCCATTCATTCATGTCATCCCCTACATTTTCCTTCTCCTCTTCAAAGTCTTCATCCTCCCTGCGAATTTCTTTCCAATTCCCTCTCCACCACCCTCTCCATCATCTTCGCCTCTCCTCTTCCTTGACCTATCCAACGCCCTATCCCCACCCACAGCACGCTTCGTAATCTTGTCCAAATCTCCAGCAAACGATGTCCAATCCTCTCCACCAAAATTATTCTCCTTCGCCTGCATTCCACGCTTTCTCTGGGCCGCAATCTCCTTCTTACTTGGCTTCGGAAGCCGCACGAAATTTGACTCCTCATAGTCTTGCCTTTCCTTCTCTTCCCTCCTGTCTCTCGCAGTCTTGACACTCCGTCCATGACCCGCAATCGTACTACCAATAGACGGCAATGCCGATGGAGCAGCAGAAACCTCATCTGCAATAAACTCGTCCATGGCTCTACTCCTCCTGGGCCGATCATCCTGCGCCTTCTTCGCCGCCGCATCTTCCGGCATCAACGTCGCCGCAATTCGTGGTGGGCGGTAAAGCCCAGACCCATCATCCCGAGAAGACGATTTCTTCTTCCCGGTCTCTCCGTTTGTGGCCGCAAGAAGAAGCGCATTAGGATTGGGTCGATATGCAAGATCAGAAGCCTTTGTGCCGGGGATCCCAAGGGGCTTTTCTGTCACCTTTGTCCGCGACTCGTCTTCGGACCCGGAAATCGAGTCTTCGTCGTCGTCGTCCGAAGAGGAGGAATCGTTGTCGCTTGATGAGCCGGAATCACTCTCGTCTTCGCGGTTTTTGTTCCGCTCTGCTTCCTCCGCTGCCAATGCCGCGGAGACAGCTTTGTCGATTTGGTATTTCAGTTTGCCTTCGAGTGGCTTGACGCCCTTTTCTAGAAGCGCACGCAGACGGATGAGGGTCTCGACGGCAGGTTGGTGAGAGCCGAGGGATTCGGAGCGTGTGCGCAGGAGAATTAAGAAGGAGAGGTGGTGGAGGTAGGAGAGGAGAAGCTCATTTTTGCTGTCGAGGAGGGAGAGGCCGTGGGGCGTTGGGAAGGTGAGGGATTGCGGGAGAGAGGAGGTGGTGGCGGTGAGGGTAGATGTGAGGGTTTCGAGAAGGGAGGGGAGGTCTGCGGCGGTGGACGTCATGGTTGTGGTTGGTATAGAGGCCGGAGAGGGAGGAGGAAGTCGTTGCGTGGGGCGCGCTGCCAATCGCAGGTGAAAGTCAAAAAGTTGGAGTGACGACCAGGGTTGACTGCAGGGATGTGCGCGATCGTTTTCACGTGGCATACTATGATTGTAATAACATATTCTGAAATACTACAATTATTACAATACCATACACACTTTCACAAACCATCCTTCGCCTCTATCTCCCTCGCACTATGGCTTCCCAATCCACATCATCTCCACTCACCCTCCATCTCATCTCCCCCAACATATCCATACTCACTTTATGCAACTCACTCTCCAATTGTTCTGCCCCAAATGGGGAAGACCCACTCGAAGTCATTCTCGCGATTGCCCTCCTGCTTCGGTTTCCTCCCATCCTGTTCTCTCTCATCCTAGCATACTTTCTCCCTTGACTCGTGGTGTCAGGATACGAAACACCCGCTGTATCGCGGCTATAAACACTTGAGCTTGACATGATATCGGCCTCGTCACATTCGTCGCTGTCAGAGTCCCAATCGTCTTCTTCTCCCAAACCCCCGAGATACTGAACATATTTCCCATATTGGGGATGTTTGTCGAGTGGTGGGCTGGAAGTGAGTGCACGATCTGGGACCTTGGGGATTGAAGATGAAGATGTGGATGTGCAAACCGCATCATCGCTATTATCCCCAGGAGAGGTGTTATCAGTCGGCGAGATGATAGGAAGGCCCGGAGTGAGAGCAACCACCCCATGGCGCCAAGTTTCGATGGCGGCATGATTCAATTCCGTGAAAACAGAATGAGGGATCGGAGTAATGCGTAAATCAGTGATAGGAGTTGGACGTGTTGATGATTTTGATTGACTCATTGAAGGGTTGGTTGAACGGATTGCTGGCTCCTCGAAGCGCACCGATGCGGTAGTTTGCTGAGAGTGGTTGATATTTTTTCCCTTCTGTGTTGGTTCGCGAGCTGATGTGGATTCCTTTTGGAATGTACCCACTCGGCGAAGTGATGAAACTGTACTCTTGCGTGATAAAATGAGATCGCCATTGGAAGCACGGACATGCAGCACTGGACGCTTCTGGGAGGAAATAGAGTTTTGTTTTTTGATTATCTTCAGTGGTTCCCAGGGAGGCAGCGATGGAGCAAATTGTTTTCCATACCGCTTTGAAACCGGAGTCTCAGCTGACGTGCCATCTTCGGGAGTGACAAAGCTGTGAGGTTTATAGAGTATGCGATCGTATTCGTTGTGTTCATTTGTGCTGCTCCAGTCCGACACTTGAGGATAGCTCCAGTCCGTATCCAAATTGTCCTCACTAGGTCCCTGGAACTTCAAAGAATCAGCTACGGCTGATGTGCCAGAAGTTGAATCGGCGGCAGACTCCACAAAACGATCAAGTTTTTCTGTTGAGATGCTAGCCAAGTCAGCACCCAACAGCATCGAGGCCGTTTCAACGTCGTGACGTCTATTCTTTCTTGGTTTCCTCCTAATCTCCATATCTGGATTGTTCAAATAGGTTTGATAATCATCAGCAGCCAATTCATGTCTCAAGCGTGGCCGATTGTCTTGTTGTGTAGTCTGTGGATTCACAATCCCTCTTAAAGCAGAGGGCTTATATATTCCTCTCGGTTCCATCGGCGGAGTCTGAGAAACTGAGATAGCGTCGTAAGATTTATGACCTGGTGCGGAGTTTGATGCCATAGAGTTACTCATATTTGTTGAAGGTTGCCCAACTGTTGTTGAAACATGTGATTGTTGAAAAGAATGGCCATCTCTGCCCTCTGGCCCCACCACCAAAGCTTCCATCGCGGAAACCATGGCTGAGATACTATCGACTTCTTCATAGTCGACGTCGTCCAGATTGTGAGAAAATACCCAGTCATTCCACACTGAAAACTGGCGTGGTTGATTTGGGTTTCCACTCCTTCCAGCTTGCTTTGAAACATGGTTGTCGGACACTCTATTCTGCTCTTTCACTTCAACTTTCTCTTCTACGTTCTTATTTCTCGCCACCCCTGAAGCTTTTTTCTCACCTTGCACATGTCCAATTTCCCCTCGCATGGACGTTCGCGATGACAATGGAATCCCTAAATTTTCCAGATATCTGCTGACCCGGTTCACGTCCTTAGCCATGACCGCCGGTGTCTGCGATATCTGCCGTATCTCCTGAAGAGCAACAGAGCAGCGGCGAAGATCGTGCGAGGGGATAGTCTCCGCGAACAATGGATTAGTTTCAAGGTCGTTATCTGTGAAATAGTAGGCGATAATCGGATCGTCCAGGATTTTCTGTGACGGCGGTCTGGGGAATACAGTACGGCGGAGGGAGTGACACTGAGATTGAGCGGCGATGGTACCGGAAGATACAGGCTGCTGAATGGAAGCTTGATGTACCTTGCTACTGGAGACGTCAGTGTGGCAAGGATTTTCATCCACATTACCAGAAATGCCGAAGTTGTCTAATGACCATTGACTGCTGTTCCGAGCAAGAAGACGGATATCTTCCAAATTTACCTTTTCTCTCGCTGACCGGAGGCGGTGGAGATGAAAGTGCCGCTTGGTTTTGGGAGAAACGCAGGGCAGCCGTAGAAGCCATGGAAATGCTGTGAACAGCGATGTCATGAGAGGCGCTATGAGGGGGTTGCGGAACACTCGTGGTTCCGGGGTCCCTCGGGAGACAGAAGGGTGTGTGAAGGAAGATGGTAAGTTGATTGTTAATTTTGGGTTGGTGAATGAACTGTCTTCTTCCTCTTGATCCGTACATTCCACATATTCTTGTTTCCAGTGAGAGGCGTCATTGTGTCTAATCGGGGGCAACGGTTTATCGATTCTGCTGTGTAAAATTCTGCCACTTCCTTCTTTCGCCAATTTCCGAGTGGCTGTGGAACATTTTAGTATCATTTCTTCCTGAAATTTGGATCCATTGACTGTCCCACTCCACTTCGTTGATGGTTCATCGACTGTAACGTCAGGAAATGATGGAGTGCTCCCGAATTCCGAATCCCGTGTTAGTATACTCTGAGCAGCTGAAAGTGCGGAAAGGATTTTTTGTGCCCTGATGCTGTCGTCCATACTCTCAGGACTGCGAGTCATGGATGTTGAAGATGTTGAAGAAACCGATGGGCGACGGTAAAACCCCATATTTGTGATGAGCGAGGCGAAATTCTGGAACAATTGAGATTGGCCTGTTATGGTTTATTATGAGCTGAATTCGGGAGATATTATGGGGGGGATTGAGGGCAAGATGCAAAGAAAGAAAGTGAAACAAACTTTTACCTTGGAGGCCAAGTTTAAGCAATTCATACGGGCAAAGTAAAACATCGAACCGGGAGCAAGATGATCACTCACAAAAAAGACTCACCTGTCGCTATGAAAGGACGGTCTCATGTTTATCACGGTGGTGGGATCGTAATGAATCTGTGTCGGCTCCATGCTTTCCAGTAGAACTGATCAAGGGCCCTGGGATATGGTATGGGTGTACAATAACCACAACATTGTAGCATTGACGGATTACAGTAGACTAATCTATGGCCAGATGGCTTGTGTATCATCACCAGAATCATAACACCATCTTACATCCCCCAAGTATTCATTATTTAGTGCCTCGTACGCTGTGATATGTCAGTGAGACATCCGAAGTCCAGTAGGGAATGTTCATACCGGCCTGGGTTTACTCCTCACAATACTATCAACCCGCAACAACATCTCTGCCGCCTCACTTGCGCTGTTCACCACCGCCCTCTTGAGTTTGTAGCTCTCAATCACGCCCAACTCCCGCATGTCTGCAATTTTGCCGCCGGGGGTGGTGAGATCCAGACCTGACGAGCTCATCCCATTGTGATGAGCAGCACGCAACTTGGCTACTAAATCGCTGCTGTCGAATCCAGCATTATCAGCAAGAATAGTTGGCAGTTGCCGCAAGGCACGACCGAAAGCCTCGATGGCCAATGCCTTCTTCCCTGGTGTGTTCTGGGCAGCGTTCTCGACAGCCTTGGACATCAACATCTCCGAGCATCCACCGCCAAGCACTGTTCGAGTCTCAACAACTGTCTGAGAGAGAACCGACAGAGCATCGTGCAGCGAACGCTCAGCCTCGTCAAGGAGCTGTTCAGTGGCACCACGGATAACAATGGTGCATGCCTCACCAGCGGCGACACCAGAGAACCGGATGAGAGTATCTTCGCCGATAATGATCTCCTCGATCAGATCGCAATGCCCCAGCTTGACAGTGTCCGGATGATCGAAGGTTGACGCAATCTCACCACCAGTGACGAGGGCCAAACGCTCAATACCGTCGAAATCAGCGTGCTCAATAGACATGATTCCGGCATCGGCAAAAAGTTGTTCGGGGTAGTTGTAGATGAGCTGTCGGTTGACGAAGCAGTTGATTCCATGAGCCTTAATCTTCTCAACCTTCTCCTTCATCTTCTGTTTCTCAGCACGCTCGAGCTCAGCAAGCTTGCCCGTACTGTCGACCTTGACCCGAGCGCCAAAGATCTTGATCTTGTCGGTGTCCATGGCTGAAAACCGGATCAGAAAGTAGAACAAGAATCGTGGAATTGTCGAACCTACCAGTGTTTGCAACCAAAATCTTAGCATTCTCCAACCTCTTGGGTTGATTGACTCCAATCTTCTTGTCCAGAATGAAACCTTCATCCAGATAAGAGTCAATCAACTTTCCACCAGCCTTCTTGATGATTTGGATGTTGTTCAAGTTTGTGCTTCCCTTAAGCCTCAACACAGCATCCGTAGCCAACTCCGAGAAATGCTCCCGATCCTGTGAAAGGACCTTGGAGCTCAGAGTTGTTCTCGCAATGCTGACCAAATCTTGTCGAAACTTCTCCTTATTATCCGCATTGTTGACGGCGGCCTTCTCCAGAGCTGCGAGGGCGGCGTGGGACGCGATCCGGTAACCATCGATGATGGTTTGCGGGTGGATCTTTTGGTCAACGAGGCGTTCAGCTTCCCGGAGAAGCTCGGCGGAGAGAACGGTGACTGATGTTGTACCGTCGCCAACTTCATCATCCTGCACCTTCGAGATATTCACGAGAACTTTGGCGGCGGCATTGTCGAGAGCAATGGATTTGAGGATAGTTGCGCCGTCGTTCGTAACCATTATTTCGCCGGTTGAGCTGCACAGTTGAAAAGGCGGTCAGAACGTTTCGTCAGAAACCAGAATAGGGGATCCGGAGGTGCTGGCCATACGCAGACTGAAGAATCTTGTCCATCCCCTTCGGGCCCAATGTCGTCTTGACCAAATCTCCAACTGCTATTGCGCCAACAAACGCCGAAAGTCCTACCCAAGAAACAGTGATTAGACGGATGATTGCTGATGTTGGTGTCCTTCGGACGTGTGGCATTGGGTATCGTACTAGCATTTTCTCCTCTCTCCTCCGTAACCTGGTCGCCGAAAATCTGCGTGGGGTTCTCCTAAGCCACGGGGTCAGTTAGATATAGTTTCAGTGCAGCATTTTAAGAGCTGTGACGACTTACCATGATGTAGGGTACTGATATGTGGGTATTGTGGTGATGGCGGGGTTGATGGAGTTGTGCAGCTTGAGGCTCCGATAACTTCTGGTGGGACGGAACAAGGTCACGTGAGCCTCTGTGAGCTTCAGGAGCTGACCAATGCGAATCACTTGAACTGATTGACGTGTCGTAAATAAATACAGCAACTATATACAAGTACATGCGATAATGAAGCGCTGAAATCATTGCAGAAAATCTTAATCATCCTCCATCTCAACATCTTCATCATCGTCTTCTGGGTCATAGTCCCCATAATCCTCGTAATCGTCCATGTCTTCGTCGCTCGAGCTTTCACTCTCCTCACCCTCTTTTTTATTCTTCTTCTTCGCAGCTTTGGCTTCCTTCTTCCTCCGCACATTTTCCATCTGCTCTTTCCGTCTCTTCTCCTTCTCGACTTGTCGTTGAGCATGTCTTTTTTCCAACTCCCTAATCTCCTCCTTCGTTTTCTTCTCGTATGCATGCCAGAGTACCTTCCCGTCCGCCAATCCCTCTTCAATCTTCATCATCTCCAGCGTCATCCTCGGCCCCAACTCGGTGAGATGAATGCTGCGCTTTTCGGGCCCACGGTTCAACTTCCGCTTGGTGCCTGCCTTCTTAATAGCCGGATTCAAGATTTCAACCTCTCCTCCTTCTTCAACGTCACTTTCTGATGTGTACCCTGCAGCCGCCGCCGGATCGAGCATGTACTCTGAGATATCCTCCAACTTTCCCAAATTCGGAACACCACCTTTCTTCCTTAAACTGGCTGCGTCTGGGGATCCACGCTGTATTCTTTTTTCCGCAGTGTTTAACCTGCGGATCGCTTTCGATAATCCCACGGCTTTTGTCGTGATCGCGTAATGCCGTACATCGATGATATATTTGCCATCCTCATTTTCCTGTCGGTTCAGAACCATGACGCGACGGTATTGGTTTACAGGAGTATTGACAGTGATTTCCGGGAATAATGACCGGAACATACTCATCAACAACTCATCTTGGGGTAATGTCCGGCCGGGAGTACCATCGGGATTCTTTGGCACGGGAGTCTTGAGGTTGTTCATGACAAGCAGGGGCGGAGTAGTGAATTCTTTTCCAGGGCTTTTGGGATTCCGAATGACGCTGCGAAGATCCTTGCAAAGCGAGTATTCATTGATCCGAAAGTGGATAGTGGGGCCGCGAGGGCATCGAGCAATGCGCAAGTTCGTGTGGCCCGTTTCCGATCGAGAAAACAACAAAAGTTGGGTTACACCCAAAGGACCTGCCATAGTAACATAATCGCGGAGCTTGTTGGATTTGCGTTCCCGGAGGCGGCTGGCAGTGTGAGGTTCCATCATGGCTCGGACGTCGTGCACAAGGGTTGATACACTAGGGCCTACTTCTGAGGCCCCAATCCGAATGACCATAGTTTTCGGAATGGGCGATGCGGAGGCATTGAGAGGTTGCGATACGCCGGTGGAGGATTGCTTCGGATTCTTTGAGGTATTCGGATGGGGCAAGTGGGTGCGTTTTTTGGTGCGACGGCGGGCCTATAGTTGTCGCAGATTAGCAAAGAAGATATGATTCAGTTTCCAGAGATTTATACCATGGTTGTGATATGTGAGAAGCTGAAGTTGATAAGGTGAAGGTGGTGAGAAGGTGCGGCTCAGGCTCTCATGAAGTTGAGAAATTTTGGGCTCGTGTAACAAGTGCGCACAGACCAGGCTGACATAACGCAACCATGGACCGGAGGTGTCAACTTAGACCTTCCATCTCTCTTTGGCCACAATCTCTCTCTCTCATCACCACAAGTCCCCGCGCCCCACCTTCCTCCATCTCCAGTATCTCACCGCATCTCAGGAAGCTCGCCATAGCCTCATCGAGCTTTTCTCGCGCCCCAAACCCGCCGTTTATTCACCCAGACCCCCCGCCCCAGCCGCCCCACCAAAAACCATGGCCTCCCTCGAAGACCTCGAAGACCTTGAGCAGGAGCAGCAGAAGAAGGAACAGCAGGGAGAGGAGGACAAGGACGCAAAGAAGAATGGAGATGATTCCAAGATGGATATCGATCAGCCCGATGATGGTATCGACCCGGAAGTTCTCAACTCGTCAACCAGCGACATCATCAACCGGCGGCGACTACTGGAGAACGATCTGCGAGTAATGAAGCAAGAACTGCAGCGCCTGACGCATGATAAGGGTCAGATGAAGGATAAAATTAAGGAGAACCTGGAGAAGATTGAGAATAACAGGTATGAGAAGCTCATGCAAAGCTCCGTCTGAAGTGCTGCCAAGCTGACATGGCTCGTAGACAGCTTCCTTACCTCGTCGGGAATGTAGTGGAGCTTCTCGACATGGATCCTACAGCTGAAGAAGCCGAAGATGGAGCTAACGTTGATCTCGATGCTACTCGTGCTGGACGGTCTGCGGTTGTCAAGACATCAACACGACAAACCATCTTCTTGCCGTTGATTGGCCTCGTTGATCCCAAGGAACTCAAACCAGGAGATTTGCTTGGGTTGAACAAGGACAGCTATCTCGTTTTAGACACATTACCGGCAGAGTATGACTCCCGAGTCAAGGCCATGGAGGTTGATGAGAAGCCCACCGAGACCTATGCCGACATTGGCGGTTTGGACAAGCAAATTGAAGAGCTTGTTGAAGCTGTGGTGATGCCCATGAAGGATGCCGACAAGTTCAAGAAGATTGGCATCAAGGCGCCGAAAGGTACGAAAAACGTTAATCATGTTGGCGTTGTTAACTGACGACCTCATAGGCGCGCTGATGTACGGCCCCCCGGGAACTGGAAAAACTCTCCTCGCTCGAGCATGTGCAGCCCAAACAAATGCGACGTTCTTGAAGCTTGCTGGCCCTCAGCTTGTTCAGATGTTTATCGGAGATGGCGCAAAGTTGGTGCGTGACGCATTTGCTCTTGCAAAAGAGAAGGCGCCTGCAATCATCTTCATCGACGAGTTGGACGCTGTTGGTACCAAACGATTCGATTCCGAAAAATCTGGAGACAGAGAAGTTCAGCGAACCATGTTGGAACTTCTGAATCAGCTTGATGGTTTCTCTTCCGATGATCGGGTCAAGGTTTTGGCGGCTACCAATCGTGTTGATGTTTTGGATCCTGCTCTTTTGCGAAGCGGTCGTCTCGACAGGAAGATTGAGTTCCCTCTGCCAAACGAGGATGCTCGTGCAGGCATCCTCAAGATCCACAGTCGGAAAATGAAAGTTGATGAAGATGTTAACTGGGAAGAGTTGGCGAGGAGTACGGACGAGTTTGGAGGAGCGCAGTTGAAGGCAGTATGTGTGGAAGCAGGTATGATCGCATTGAGGAGTGGGAAGACCACCGTTGGGCACGAGCACTACGTCGATGCAATTCAAGAAGTGCAAGCAAAGAAGAAGGATACGGTGGGTCGATTCCTTTTGCCCTTTAATAGAGCTACGCTGACTTCACCAGGTGAACTTCTATGCTTAAATGTTTCTAATTGTCTCCGGGCTCTGTGGTGTTTGTACTTTGTGATCCTGATGCATAATGAATATATATATACTGTATGATCGCATGATCATAATGGCTACAAAAAAAAAATCGTCTGTCTGCCAATCCTGTGCCATTTCCTTTTGTACTCAATGTGGTTGGGTCGCTCTCGCCAACATCATGGTGCGGATCACACATCCACGTTCGCTCCACGCCAGACTGCCTTGGCTCGTGTTCAGCGCGTATCATCACGACTCCCAACATCACCTCCGCCAGCCCCACCACAAAAACCATGACCACGCAGCGCATTGACAGCGCGCTCACACGACTGGTCGACTATTACATCCCTCCAGACGATGAATCCAGCGACGACCACCATCCCGCCTTCCCTAATGCCTTCCATCGAGCCCGCCACACTCTGGAGACGTACATCCCCGAGCTCCCTGGTTGCCCTCATAAGCTCACTTTATACCAGGTATCCCGCATCAAACGACCTTGATGATGCCCAATATATGGGGGATCTGATCCGACGAAAGCGTACCTCTCCCTTCTTACCCCTCTCTTCTACCACACTACTCCGCATGCTGTTGCTCACCACTACCAGTCGTCTCCGACAACTCAGCCCCCGACCAAGCAATCCGTTTTGCTACTCTCTACAACCGACTCCTAGCTCACCCAGTCTTAAACAAGAAATGCGCAATCCTCAATCTTCTCCTTGCTCTCGCTGGCGATACCGCCGAAGCTTCAAGCACTCCACCCCCGACCATCGATCGCCCTGCCACTGCCGACACCGAGCCCATCGAAGAACCTGTCCAGACGTCCTTCCGTCGCTCCAGCCACCGGCTATCTGTTCGGGAACAGCTTCAGCCAGCACCATCCGTCGGGTCTTCAATTGGAGGCGCGGAATCAGTAATGGCCGAACCAGACATTGATGTTAAGACTCGAGCTATGGTCCTGGCTGAACGTGGGACCGCTCTGGAACCAAGTGAAGGCGAGCTTCTGCTATCACTCCCTTACACGCTCCTTGGTGTCACTTCAAAATGTATACCTGTGGTTGAGGTTGAACCTAAACCCACCAAATCTTCCACCGTCGTGGAAAGTACACCAGTGAAGATGTACGAATTAAAAATACCCTCCACGTTACCATTCCCTGTCGTGTCGCTTTTACACAAACTTGCGGAGCCTGCGCTTCTGTACAAGGCGTTGGATGAGTATGTGCAGGATTCGCCCGAGGGAGCTGTGGGTGGTGGGCTGGTGGGTCAGAGCCTGAAGAGCGCGATAGGAGCGGAGCTCGCTGGCTATGTGAACTTGATTGGAGGGCTCGAAAGTGAAATTCGGAGAGCAGCAGCAGCGGGCGGAAGCGCTGGGCAGGTGACCTTGAAAAGATGTGTCGTCTGGACAAGAGAAGCTACCATGGGTTTACGGTTAATGAGTTTAATTGTGGATAAAACGCGAGGTACGAATCACTTTATTCCAATTGTCTTATGTTGCTCCTTTCGCGTAAATTCTTTGGAAACAAGTACTTATCCTTCAATAGGTCAAAAGGGCGGTCAACTCATCTCCACCATTCACAGCTTCGCATCAGCCCACGGCGATCCTTTTATCCACAACTTCGCCGAGCGACTCCTCAAAACCATCACCCGCCCCTTTTACGAAATGCTCCGGCACTGGATCTATGAAGGCGAACTCATAGACCCATACCTTGAATTCTTCGTCACTGAAGACCCAACCATCTCAAATGCCGTCAATCCCCACTCTAAGGGCGGGGCCTCCTCTGTCTGGCAAGACAAGTACACCTTCACGTCACAGCAAGTGCCCACCATCATTACAGACACCTTCGCCAACCGTGTCTTCCTCATCGGCAAATCTCTCAATTTTATTCGTCATGGATGCTCTGATAATGAATGGGTGGAGGATTATTCAAAGTCAACTAGCAAAGAGCTCAGATATGGGGACACTTCCAAGTTGGAGATGAACATTGATGAGGCGTACGAAACAACGATGGCAAGGTTGATTGGGCTTATGGGCGAGAAGTTCAAATTGTTCGAGCATCTCAAGGCTTTGAAGAAGTTCTTGCTTCTCGGGCAAGGAGATTTTATTGCACTCCTCATGGAGGTCCTGAGCGAGAACTTGGATCGCCCGGCAGGTGCTCTATACCGACACACCCTCACGGCCCAACTGGAACATGCGATTCGGGGCTCAAATGCACAATTCGATGACCCCGAAATGCTCGGCCGTCTTGATGCACGGATGTTGGAACTTTCTACAGGAGAAGTTGGATGGGATGTATTCACGCTTGAGTATAAGATTGACGCCCCAGTGGACGTTGTGGTGACACCATACGGAAGCAAGCAGTATCTTAAGATCTTTAATTTCCTGTGGAGAATCAAGCGAGTGGAGTACGCGCTTGGGACGAGTTGGCGCAGATTTATGACAGGTGCAAGAGGGGTGTTAAGGGCTGTCGATGATATTCTGGGAGAAGACTGGAAGCGGACCCGGTGTGTAGTCGCCGAGATGGTTCACTTCGTCAACCAACTTCAATACTATATTCTCTTTGAGGTAATCCCTGCTCCCATTACCTTGTACCCATTCATAGCTGACGTTTGTGCTCACATAGGTCATCGAATCCTCATGGACTAAACTTCAATCCACCATCAATAAACCGAACCTGACCCTCGATGATCTCATTACAGCACACGCCTCATACCTCTCCCAAATTACGCACAAAGGCCTCCTTGGTTCTACCACTTCACGACCCTCCAAAAAACGCACCGCCGCTGACATTTCCGACTCCCCGGATACCTTTCTCTCCCAACTTCACGAAATTCTCAAAATCATGCTCGCATATAAAGATGCCGTTGATGGTCTTTACGGCTACTCAGTAGCCGAATTTGCTCGGCGACAAGAGCATGCCGCTTCAGTGGAAGCCCGCACTGCGGCTGGTCAATGGGGGACGGGTGACAACGATGACAACGATGACACCAACACGGGTGATCATGTGAGGAAGAATCTAGTAGAAAGGCTGGAAGCGCTAAGAGCGGATTTTGAGGGCAGAATTGTTGTGCTCTTGGGAGATTTGGCTTATCAACCTGACACGGATTTGAGGTTGTTGGGTGTGCTGTTGAGCTTTAATGAGTTTTATCCAGTGGTTAATAAACGCAGGACAAGGGAGAGGGAGATGAAGCGCACACCAAGGACGACGGCGGGGGGCAAAGACAAGAAGAAAGATGTGGGTGGTGAAACGAGGATGGAAGAGGGGGTTACGATGATGGCTGCAGGGTAGAGGGCGGAGACAAGAGGGGATGGGTCAAGTATAGAAGAGAATGATGGATGATGATTTGGGGTTGTCTTTTGTGCATGGCGTGAGCGTCGGCGTTCTGGGTGTTGCTATCGCAGCTCTGCTTTTTTCCTTTATCCATTTGCTGTTTCAGCATTTATGAGTAATGTTTTTCTGTTGTATATTGGACACTGAGATCCTTTTACAACCTTCAATGATGTTATGAAGTTGATCAGGATATGATCACAAATCGCACTCTTCATGTCATCAACATTAAGCGTGTCTCAGCTTCAGCCTCTCTATTTCCCTATCCCGCCCTTACCGGCATGTTTTCTCCACTGGCTGCGGAATGTAGAGATAGGTATATCTCGTGCTTGAGAACTCTTGAGTCCCGACTCTTCCCCTAAGTCACAGTGAACGTTGGAGTGCGTTCAATGCCTTCCTGAATCAAGAAAGTGTAAGTCTGGAATGTTGGACCTCCTTTCCACATCAATAACAGGGCTGAACGGTGCTTCAATATTTGGCTATTCAAGTTAGGGGATTTTGTCTCATATCTTCATGTTCCACATGCCAGTCCCACGATGGAGCCCACAACATTAGCGGTACAGAAACTCACTCTGTTGGGATTATGGGTTTGACAGGGTGTGTATCGTATTCTCAACCAAACAGCTCTGACTGAATCATACATGACGCATATTCCATAGAAAATGTCCTCTCGTCCGCTGCATGCCGAGCACCTAATTCCATTCGTCCCATCTCAGATTTCGTCACACACGTGACGAGGCCATTCCCAAAGAAAAGGCTGCTGCAGTCTCTCACGATACGGATACGGAGGAATAAGGGCAGCGCCGGGGGTTATCGCGAGGGGTAGGGGTCAGCGGAAGCGGGGGCGGATCGGTCAAGGCGCGATGGCATGGAGGGCGGGGTGAAATGGCGACTTGTTCTGTTCTTACGCCGCCGCCGCCGCCTGGGCTGAATGTTCTGTGACTTGTGCCTGGAGGGAGATGGTATGGCCCACCAGAGAGCTCAGGCTCTGCGCGATGGGTCTTCTCCAATTGGCCTGCGATATGATGTGATCGCCTCCCAGCCTTGCCCCGGATCCATCATCATCTCCATGCGCAGGTTCAACCCTGATGCGCATCGCAATTTTTTTTTTCTTCTGTTCAGATAAAAGTGTATGGTGCTGTCTCCGGCCGCTGTCAGCCAGGGCCACTCCCCGCCCCACTCGACTCAGAAGGTGATGCCGACATTCCTCCTCACGTTCACAGTGCGCCTGCCCCTTTTCTCTCAACAAGCCCACTCACTCACTGTACGACGAGCACGCAATATCGCGATGCTCCTAAGCTCCTACCATGCACGTGACACTGAACCCCCCTCCGATTAAAAAAGTGTTGCAGTCGGACTGCCCCACTTTGCAATCCTCTCCTGCCGCTCCCCGACGCCTATAAGAACAAATCTCTTTCCACGCTGCACCCGCCAGCCCCAACCCCTCCCTTGATTGATACCCCCTCCGCCTTCCGACTCTCCTCCCCCAATCGCTCCTGTATCAAAATGACTGCCTCCAAGCGCGGAAGCTTCCTCTTCACCTCCGAGTCTGTCGGCGAGGGTCACCCGGATAAGATTGCGTATGTTTGCCTCCAGCCTTCTCCCGCTGAATTCTGCCCATCGTCTAGTCTTATCTGGCCTTTTCTGACCTCCCCCCAGTGATCAGGTTTCTGATGCCATTCTCGATGCCTGTTTGGCTGAGGACCCCCTCTCCAAGGTCTGTCACTGTCGCCCCGCCTTCTCCAGACAACCCCCCCCCCCCCGCTGATTGCAAATTCAGGTTGCTTGCGAGACGGCAACCAAGACTGGTATGATCATGGTCTTTGGTGAGATTACCACAAAGGCCAAGCTCGACTACCAGAAGATCATCCGTGGTGCTATCAAGGACATTGGTTACGATGATTCGTCCAAGGGTTTCGACTACAAGACCTGCAACGTCCTTGTTGCCATTGAGCAGCAGTCCCCGGATATTGCTCAGGGTCTTCACTTGGACCAGGCTCTTGAGCAGCTCGGCGCTGGTGATCAAGGTATCATGTTCGGTTATGCCACCGATGAGACCCCTGAGCTCCTCCCCCTCACTGTCGTCTTTGCCCACAAGCTCAACGCCGCCATGTCCGCCGCCCGCCGTGATGGCTCTCTCCCGTGGCTCCGTCCCGACACCAAGACTCAGGTCACCATCGAGTACGAGCACGATGGTGGTGCCGTTGTTCCCAAGCGCGTTGACACCGTTGTCGTTTCCGCTCAGCATTCTGAGGATATCACCACCGAGGAGCTCCGCAAGGAGATCTTGGAGAAGATCATCAAGAAGACCATTCCCGCGAAGTACTTGGATGAGCGGACCCACTACCACGTAAGAATTGACTCTGAAGACGCATTGCACAGCGGACTAACATTCATCAGATCCAACCTTCCGGCCTCTTCATCATCGGTGGCCCGCAGGGTGATGCCGGTTTGACCGGACGCAAGATCATTGTTGACACCTACGGTGGTTGGGGTGCTCACGGAGGTGGTGCTTTCTCCGGAAAGGACTTCTCCAAGGTCGATCGTTCCGCTGCTTACCTTGCCCGCTGGATTGCGAAGTCACTCGTTGCCGCTGGTTTGGCCCGCCGTGCTTTGGTCCAGCTCTCTTATGCCATCGGTGTTGCTGAGCCCCTCTCCATCTTCGTATGTGGCCACGATGTACCCCCTTACATGTCCGGATACTGACCCTTCGTAAAGGTTGAGGACTACGGCACCTCCGACAAGGACCACCACGAGCTCGTTGACATTATCCTGAAGAACTTCGACCTCCGCCCCGGTGTCATCGTCAAGGAGCTCGACTTGGCTAAGCCCATCTACTACCAGACCGCCAAGAACGGCCACTTCACCAACCAGAGCTTCTCCTGGGAGAAGCCCAAGCCCCTCATCTTCTAGACATCTGATCTGGTGTCATTTTAATGTCTGTTTCGTCTTTCTGTGGGTGTTTTTTAGCATCATTCCTTTTGCGGGCACATGGGGGAAGCCAATGAAAGGGAGGCTCATTCAACACTGACCTTTGTTTCGCAACCTCCATTTTGCATTACGTCTGATTGGGTTTTCTTTCATTTTTCATTTGGATCTTTGATGGTAAGGCTTTGACAAGTCTTGTTACGATATTATGGGTATAGTTCGGCGTTTTCAACACAAAATATGGGTCCGGTTGCAATTCAACATACAGGGATAACAGCGGGGAGTTTGGGTTATTTTTTGGCTTTTTCCTTTTTTCTTTACAGTGCTTCGCTTCGGGATTCTGGAGCAGGGAATATTCAACCTTTCCCCGAGAGAATCTAATGTGTATGCGCGCTTCGTCAACGCCGACTCTCATTATCATAATATATCATGGTGATGTATCTTAGCACGAGGTTGATAGAACAAAATCATAGTGCTTCGGCATTGATACCAATAAGCTTCATACTCGAGAGTGATACGTGCTTGTGTTTCCAATCTCTGCGTTGCATTGTCCGCGTCATAAGGTCGTGGCGTCAAACTTTCAAATCACACACGAGGCCACACGTTGATCTGGACCCTGTTGATCACGAAATGTACGTGCATTGGTAATCTTCCTAACGTTCTAGAAACTCGGGGGAAAGATTACTTAATGTAACATTGTGACCGAGACTGCAAGCGAATGCTGTGTACCGAGAGCATAAATGACAAATAATGTTTCTCAAGATTTTGTCACACTCTCAGTGCCAATTGATTCCAGACCAAAAACCGGACCCATGATTCACCACTTCAAATGTACCACCGTATGACTGTCCCTCGCCCCTAGATTCCTGACATCACGATGTTTTACATTACCTCATGCTTACGGAAAATACAGTCGCAATTACAGGTAGGCTGCACGGAACAGAGATGGGTCCATACTGGTTGAGTACTACATAAGTTTTCGGGTTGGCCTAAACGAAAACTGGATGCGCATGTGAGGTTAACTCAGGGTTAGAACCGAGTTTTTGACAGTGGAGAGTCTACTTTAATGTGGGTCCGCCTGGTAATGGAGATGCGAGTTGTTGTTTTGTGTGTTGTTGAAGGGTTGGGACAAGATGCAGATATCGTGGGAAAGAACAACCACGCGGGGGATATTGAGGATGGGAGGTGTGCCTGCGGATGTTGGAAATCAACACAGGGATAAGATATTCCGCAGAGTCGAGGGTTTCATTGATGTTATAAGGGCTCTGCTGAATTGTAGAAAGTATGATATCAACGGTTTTCATATTCATGGTGATAGAGGGATGATGGGGTCTGAGGATTGATAGATATTGAGGGTGATATGCGAGAGAGGGTTTCTCAGATTCAAGTTCTTGGCCTTCTATAGATAACATCACAACATATACATTAAATTCATGTGTGATAAGACATGAAATATCATTCTCCATTACCGATTGCCAACTCGCTCACTTGTAAACCGTACTGCATACGGAGATACGGTACAACACTCCATCTCCACTCCTCTGATCCAATGGTATCATTTCAACACTACTCCTCTTCCACCACAGCCCATCATTCACCCATCAGCTCTACATTCCTCCATTGCATCACCTACTCAAAACCGGGTACCACACTCGTCATAACACCCTTTCCAAAAAACTCCGCCACTACCCCCCACCGCTCTCCTGGTTTAGCATTCCTCAGCATTTCCTTGAAATACTCATGCCTATCGGCAGCCTCATCTTGCCCCCTTCTCAGCGTCCTAATCATGTGATTTTGTGATGCACATGTTGCACACTCCAACTGATTCTCTTCTCCGTCCAGTGGGGGATCAAGACATCGTTGATGGAATGAATGTTTACACAGAAAGTGAACGGTGGGGAGATCAAGCCGCATGCCACAGGCGTTACAGCGCTCCGACTGAAACACGGCGGGCTTGCTGCCCAGATCTGCAATCTCTGCGGTTTTTTGGGCAGTTTCGAGACGGTATGTTTCGATCATTTTGGCGTTCTATGAATGGAAAATGGTAAGTATGGCAAGTGGTATGGAGTAAATGCTCCAAGAGGTGAAATAGGAACTCACGTTCTCGATCTCTCTTCGCTCCTTTTCAATCGTATCGCCAAGATACTTCTTTACCATCCCTACCGTGGCCACCGCATTCGTGCTCAGGGTTTGTACCACTTGCAACGGCTTCATCAAGCCTTGTTCATCAATAACCTTCAACACCCTTTCCAACTCATCCTCGCCAACAGCCCGAAGAATGTCCGGGGAACTTGTAAAGTACGATAAAGCAGCAGGATACAGTTGTGGTTCTTCTGGGCCATATCGGTGGAGTGCTTTAATAACACCAGCCGTATCGCCAGCAGAGATTAACGACCGGAAGATATCGAACCGAAGGCCTTGTTTCTCGCGGACGAGGGTGGTTCCAGTACTGAAGTTCGCGAGATGAGAGAGAAGAAGGACATCGGAGGTGTCAACGACAGACTGAGATGGGTTAGCATGAAACTGTAAAAATCAAATGCAAGTTAAATAGCAAGAACGAACCTCGCGTGCTTCGATAATCTTTGATGCCTTTGCTTGGTACTCCTGTTTGAGCTGTTCAGACTCAGACGCATTGGCTCTCTGGAGATACATCTCAAACAGCGTGGTATAAATATCGGTTTTATCCTTCGTACTCAAAGTCCCCGAATTCTCCCCTGCCTCCAATATCTTTTCAAGAAAATCTACGAACTCCTCGGGGTGGTCCACAAAAGACGAAAAGGCGGTTCTTGGCTTAGGAATTCTGTATTTCCTAGGAACATCGAGAGGGATGGTCGTTTCCTCTACCTTGGTGATTTGTGGCTGAGAAGCAGATGCCTTTTGGGCAACCGGCGTATTTGTTGCCGAAGTTGATCCGCCACCGACATAAGGAAGTTGCTGCAACAGATTGGCATTGAGGGGGAGGTATGCCTGGAACCCTTGAGAGGCCGTCGACTCGTCTGGGGATGTAGCAGTCCCCGGAGGCGACTTGGGTCGTGGGACAAAACTTCCGGTGTAATATTCAACGAATAGGTCTTTGGTTTTCGTCGGCTCATGGCGGAAGAAGACACGGGCATATCGCATGAGGATCGAGTATGCCGAGTCCGGGTCCAGAGTCCGTATGTAGAGCAAAGCGTCATCAATCTTACGGAGGTTCTCAACAAGAATTGAAGCAACTGTGCCGTGTTGTTCCTGCTTCTGTGCAAGGTATACAGCTTGCTCAAAATAACCAGCTTGCCGACACATCGCGATGGCCGTATCAACGTCGAATTTCAAGCCTTCATCCGCTTGCTTGATGAAGGCCTCTAGCTTTTCTTCGTCCTTCAGCTTCGCATAGCAGTTCAACAAAAGAGTAGTGTGGTCGGAGGTAGCGATACCATGTTTGTGGAGCTCTTCAAGGTATTCGATGAGGTTATGTATCCGCTGATTGTCAAGGAATTTCCGAATGACGTTGCTGACCCCCTGCTCATTGGATTGCCCTAAGCTCTTGATGTACCACTGCATTGAATTATCATAATCACTTTTACTGTATAGATAGTCGGCATATCTCCGGTATATTCCACGGAGTTTGTTCTCCGGAACTCCAGCCTTCTGCGCCAGGTTAATGGCGAGAATAAAGAGATTCCGTTGATACAAAGTATCCAGTTTCTCCTGAAGCGAGACTTCATGATAACGATGCAGTTTCCCATCAAGCGTCAGTACAAACAGGTCGCCCCATGATATGAATAATTCTTTAACACCGCTGACCAGTCGTTCCGTATGTGCAATGAATTTGAGCTCGGTGTCCAATAAATTGAACTTGGTCGCATCCCATAATGGGTCTGAAGTAAGTTCGGGGCCCTTCCCTACTAACCGCTTGAATGCGCCAGACACTGCAGCGCCATGAACAGCGGTTGACGGCCGTGAAGATGGAGGTGATACTAGGGCGACATAATTTTTGAATATTCGCACGAACTGTTTTGGCCCCTCATAGTTGTAACAAGCACCCCGCCCATTGGGGCCATAGAAGTAAATCGCATCGTCTCGTGCTACCACAATATCTCCACCCTCTTGAAGTAATCCGCGTTCGTCGGATGTGAGATCGTAGGCCGGTGTAAGGCATCCAACGCTGCAACCTTGTGTCTCTAACACTCGCGGAGGGTGTGAGCTCTTACCACCAGTCGATAGAGTGAGTATTCGGGCTGTTGTCGATGCATACAGCGTATCGCCTCCTTCTGATGTCTGATGGTGGTGATGCTTGTGACTGCTCAACGAACTCTCCACTGGCGGCGGTGAAAAACAAAGATTTGTAATTGGCTCATCCGATTCGAAAACAATCTTTTGTTTCGAGCCAAGGTCGTGTATCAGATCTCCTCGTATCAAAGTGATGGATCCATTGGCAAAACCGACCGCGCAAAGCTTTAACGACGCTGTCGCCGCAAAAGCCGATGTCTTCCCACTTCATTAGCAAACCAGAACTCAACTGTTGAACAGAACAAGCTGTACCGGAAATTTCCGTTTCTTATTGTTCACCACAATAGCACATTGGCATCTCGGTCCACCCGTCTTCTTCTCTACTTTATCCAACGCCCACACCTTCAATGTCGGCTCCGAGCTCAAGTCTTCCACAATGGTAACCAACAGACTTGTCCCCTCAATCTGCTTCATATGCGTAACAGCCCCGCTATGTTGGTCGTAGTCATCTTCAGCAACGGCGAAAGTCCGGACGGTCTTGAACGACGAGTTGACGACGTGGACGTGACCGGATGCAGTCCCAATGAATAGATTATCCGAACCGGTCGTTACTGATGTTATATCGGCACCCTGCGGTGAAAGGGATTAGAGCTGTTGGGAGCTACGGAGAGCTGGGGCCGACCTCAAATGGCGGCGGGGCATTCTCCGGGTCGTCGGCGGGTTTAACGGGGGTAGCTGTAAAGAAGTTGAACGATTTCCACTGTTGGATGAGTTATTGATGACCGAGAAGGGTATGGGGAGGAAGAATACCGTTGCCAGCGCCATTCTCCGTTTCGGATGTGGGAGGTTGTTCGAAGGTCGAAGCTCCAGACTGAGCTGCGGCTCAGTTGAAGGCTGTCACATGCAGGACAAGGCTAGGTTAATCGATCAGCCTTGCGAAAACGTCATGCACACATGACGAAAGAATTTCAAGTGGAAAGTGATTCTCCATGATGAAAGAATGCCAAAAAAACGACCAAGGCGTATCATCAGATCCCCAAGAGCATATAGAGATACGATAGACGGAAAAAAAGTTCTTTACACAGCGGTAGTCTCTCCGCTCCACCCATGCATACAAACACACTCCTCCGCTTCTCTATTTACTTTTTGTATGCCAATACCCAGCCCGGCCAATCCATTTCACCTCCTATACCAATACACAAAACGGTATATCTATCGTCAACCACACTCCTTCCCCTTGAACGCAATTAGCACTTCAGACCAATGTCGGAGGCGAATGGCAGGTAGTGGAGGTCGCCAGCAACAGAGAAGGTTGCCCGGCCTTCAACGAGAGTCTTAGCAGCCTGGGGACATGTCAGCGCATAATTCTTCTAACTTTACTCGAGAAACTTACAGCTTTAACAGCATCAACAGTGACAGCCTCCAAGGCCTTAACAGTGGCGGCGACCTGAGGAACCTCCCCAGAGGAAATAAGGCTCTGGCCAACAAGCTCCAATCCAACGGACCGGTCCTCGGCGGCGGACAAAACATCAAACTTAGCCCGAGCAATGGCCCGCTTAACATCCTCCTCCTTGACGGTGTTGAGCTTGTTGAGAGTAGCAACAACAGCCTCAGCACCCTTACCAAGGGTCTCACGCGGGCCCTCAATGGTAATGGTCAAGAGACCAGCATCGCTATAAGCGGTGTGACGAGCAACAGCCTTGAGACCAATATGCTGACCAACAGCCTGAGCCAAGAGACTTGTGCCGGCGTTCCACTTAGTAGCGCTCTCGCCGCTGAGGAGATAGGCAAGGATCTGGAACTCAGCCTTGGCCTTAGGACCGCCCTGGGAGCCGGGGAAAGCAATCACGAGGGCATTGCCGCTGTCAGTGTAGAAGCGGTTCTCACCGCCGAAGTACTTAGTCTTAGCGGAAGAAATATCGCCCTTTCCAACTGGAACATCAGCAAAGTGCTCCTTGGTCCACTTTTCAAGTTCAGCGCTGGGGGCACCGGAGGCAATAACGGCAATGTTGCCCTTCTGGTAAACCTGCTTAGCGTAACCGGGGATGATCTCGCACTTCTCGCTGTTATCGTGGAGGAACTTGTGGGACTGAGCAAGGAGCCTGTTGCCGAGGCCGTTGTGGAAAGCGATGTTGTGGGCGTTCTCAAGGGCAATCTGGACCGGGGAGTGTTCGAAGGCCTTGATGTCGCGAGCGAGGACAGGTGCGACCTCCTCCGCAAACTCATATGCTGCAATTGGATCAGATGGCAGTTATAGTCGGTGTGTGGAGTTGCATACGTCTGTAACGGGTCTTGGTGAGGACATCGGCAATGGCCTCAGTGTAGTAGGGCAGATCCTCGCGGAGGAACTTGGCCCGGAGAACAATGTTTTCCCGAGAGTGCGAGGAAGAAAATTGAGCGCCGAGAAGTTCGGTCTCTCTGGTCAGACGGAGGGCGGAGCGTTTCTCGGTGTTCTGTTGATGGACAACCCCCGCGTCAGACCATTTTCACTTGTTGCATCCCACTTCAACCCCCTCACCCACCTTGAAAGCGAATTGCGCAAGGCCGTGAGCAGCGCCCGGAGCCGACTGGTACCTGCTACCACCCCTCACAACAACAGCCAAAGACGTGGTTGGGGCACCGTCATCCCGAGCAGCAGTCTTGACACCTCCGGCTTCAGCAACGGTGTAGTGGAAGGGACTCGACGCCTGGGCGGCAAGACCTCGGGACTGCGGGGCGATCTTGGTGCAGCATTGGGGAATGCCCCTCGCGATCTTGGACCGGGCGAACATTCGGGCGTCGAGAGGGGGGGGGGGGGGGAGGGGAGGCGGAGGTGGGAGTCTGGCGGACTGTCGAAGGACGATGAGTGGAAGAGTGTTTGCCGACTCGCCAATGGGGACGTAAGGATTTGGTGGCTTCCGAAATTCGGCGGGACAACGAAGAGCCGCATGTTAGTCAGCTTAATGGGTGATGGGATATGATCGAGTGCTGGATCATGCGTGAGTGAGCGCTGTGGAGGCGGCTGGCAAGGCTCATGGGTCTGAGCCCTGCGGTCAACAGAACCGATGACAAGTATAATGAAAGCTTCAACCCGAGCTGAATAAATACAACATGGAGGCCCGCTGTCTTTCTTTACCATCTTCATCGGGTGCCATCAGGAAAGAGTCCCGCGCACCTTTCGAGAAACATGCGCTTCCACCAAAATCCCGAAGGAGATTGGACGTGTTTTCAAGCAGATGGAGAAGTTGTTCGCAGAAGAAAAGAAAAAGGAAGAAACGACATCAACAGCAACTGGGAAGATTCCTACCAGTGCGACGGCGGGATACAAATCTACTTCAGCAGCAAAAGCCTATGATATCATCATTCGCTTCTGCAACGCCCTCGGTTTCAGCCAGCAAAGTGTGTTGGCTGCCCAGGAGCTTGCCAGTATCGTTTCGGAGAATGGTAATCTTGCCGGACGAAGCCCTGTGTCAAGCGCCTTTGCATGCATCTATATGGTTTCACACTTCCTCAGAAAGCCCAAAACCGCAAAGAGATCAGCAACGTATGTGGCTGGTGTCAGTGAAGGTAAGGATCTACCATTCCTCTCACGCCCATGAGGGGGTTATAACTGTACCTACTAACACCAACAGTAACGATCCGGAATGTGTACAAATGTTTATATGCTGACCGTGAAGCACTTATCTCCCAAAGATGGATTGATGACGGAAAGGGGGATATGAGCAAGCTTAATCCAAAATAATTACTTGGAGAGTACTTTATAGAACCCTCATCGAGGTTCAGAGTTACCGGAGTACCTCCGGCGTAGTACGTTGATTTAATAGTTTATTGGTTACCTTGTATCGTGTTATGAAAACACGAGCATTCTACAGGCTGTGAAGTGAACACTTGCCCGCTCTGAAATATGGTCAACATAACGAAGGTAGTCGTGGGAATGGCCGCCGGCGAGTAGGCTTTTATTACATGTATTGAAATGACTAGGTTGGTGACTAGGTTGATGAACAGATCTTTCAAATTAAAACACGTATCTAATTTTTGTCCGAATTGTATCACGTTATATGCATCCGATAAGGCATGACCAGACAAGCTACAGCATCGCTATTGAGACTCTCCGCTGGTGGCCGACTACAGATCCAGGTTTGGTGAAAGTAGAATCTCTCATACGTCTATAGATACAGATTACAAGAACCCAGGATATACAACAATCTGTAGATAAAGAGCACAATATACAATCCCATGGCCGTGAATTCTCGTCTACCAGCACTGTATATTTCCAACAATCCAGTACTCGAGACAGAGTATGATGACATTTAAGAACTCTGCTCGCCCAAGTGAAACCACTTGTGTCTACAATCAACAGCCTGTCATAACATCAGTAAACGCTACCAGATCTCAAGAGTTATCACATACCGCATTCCGAACCGTCCGTTTGGGATCATCCAACACTGTCATCAACTTCCTCAGGACATCCCGCTTATATGGCAAAATGAGTTCCGTTCTCAACGCTTCTGGGAAAGATTCTAGACACTTGAGGGCAGAAATTCGTACGGCCGGGGAATTCCCGGTGCCTTTGTCCACACCCGAGGCCGTAAGAAGCCGCGTAATGACCGATGATGCATATTCTTTCAACGCATCTGCTGATTCCAAGAGAGTAACATGAAGGGTTTCAATAGTCGCCGCCTTGACTTCGGCATCTGAAAGATCGAGCGATTGAAGGAGCAAAGGAAGCAGAGCGGGGAGCTCAGGCTTGATAACTGACGAAGAGACGTTTCGTAGAATATTGGATAAAGCAATCAGGAAGTTGGGCTTGGTTTCTATTCTAAATCAGCTTATGTGGACTGATATGCTGGCTGGCATAACTCACCGGCGATTGCGCTCTTGAATCCGTCAACAAGTTTGGGCAAACACAGCGAAAAAACTTGTTGCTTTGCAAGTAACCGTACAACAGCATAGTGCTGTTTATTCAAAAGTTCATCATCTCCCATCAAGACACCAAATCCCCTACTCACCATGTCGCCATATGTTGGGTCACCAAGCAGTTCAATCAGCTTGGATATGTAATAGAGGCCGAGTCTCTCAACTCGCATAAGTAAAGCCTTGACGACCCAGAACACAACTCGGAGACGCTCGCCTGATACATTATTAAAACCTCCATTTGTAGTCGTAATGTCTTTCATCAGTCCCTCAACAACGGGCTCCAGTTTCTCGATATCAGTCTTCTGAGTCATCCACTTATTGACGATGAGGCCAATGATCCGGAGCAGCGCCAGTCGATGTGAAGGAGTCTTGGGATTTTCCGCCACGGTGATAATTTTTTGCAGGAAGTTGTGGAGATCCTCATATGGGAGAGCAATCTCTCTCCTGGATGAAGCTAAAACATATGCCAGTAGGACGGCAACGGTAGATGTTTGTGACTCCGCATCGATATCCAAAGGCTTGAAGTTAGCGGCGACAGCCTCGGAATTATCTATTAAAAGACTGCTAGGCTGATTGAAGACGATCAAGTTGAACACATCGCTTACGACAGATTTTTGCAAGTCGCCATCAACGTTTTGCAGGATAATTACCATTAACCTTCCAGTGACATCAACGACTTTTTCATCCGCAAGGATAGTAGAACTCTGGGACTTCCCAATAAGGGGTAGAACAGTCTTCGTTACCAGCCGTGGGATAAGACGTTGGTAATAGGCTTTTGCCTCTTCGCTCGTTATTGGTGATGTTGCTCGGCCCCGGAGGACATACAAAACCGTCAACAGAATCGATCGAGGGTAATCAGGGCTACAATTTTCTAGGTAAATCAGTAATGAATCAATGAATCATGGGATATTAAGTGGTAGATTTACCTTGCAGAATAACATCAAGCTTATTGAGCAGTCTGGTAAGCATGACTTCAAATAGGGGCCGCTCAGAGCTGAGTTTAGCCAGTGCTTCAAGCGTCGCGCGGTAGTGCTTATGCTCATCCATGTGCTCTTCGCTATCAGGCAATCGCGCCATAAAGGCCGGGAATGTGATGTCCATGATTAATTTGCCACGGTATGTGGATATCTCTCGTAAAATTCTCAACGCTTCATCCCGCACTTCTTCCTTCTCATTCCATTCCAGCGCCACGTCGTCCAGATATTGAACAACCATTCCAATCTCGCTGTCAGCCAAGTAATCGCGCATCTTAGTTAAGAGCCCAAGGCCCCGCATAGCTGTTAGCCGGTAGCTTGTCTCCTCTGGACTACTACCCATGAGCGCTTGTGAGTAAACTTCAAATAACTTCTCACTGTACTCGTCCAGTAAGTTCGATATTGGTTGTGGATCCGACTTCTCAGACCATGTACCATAGACCTTGCCAGTAGCTTCAAACATCAGATTTAAGCTCTCCATGAGGGCCCGTCGTTTGGTGATCGCAACCGCATCAGACAAAATTGACATGAAAACCGGAAATGTCGATTTGACAATAAACGCATGAGCGACTGCACTTGCGGTAGCGACTATGGCTACTATTTGGCCTGCTGGTTTTGCTTGCTTCTGTTGCGGTTCTTTCAGCAAGTTGAGGCATTCGGTAACGATAGCCTTGAGATACCGAGCCAACGGTGTATTCGGAGACGGATATGCGCGAATCCCAGACGATAGGGAGATAGCCACAGACATGAGAACTTCAAGTGCTTCCTTTACGAGATCTTCATCCCCAGCTGCAACCAAGAGTTCAAACTTGACGGCATCCCATATCTGACTACAATGAATTGACATTGTCCCGGGGCCATACGACAGGGCACAGGCACTCATAGTTTGCAGTACATCCAACTGTTTGAGACTCAGTACACCGGGTATAACGAAAAGTCATCCACTGCATGACTCACCTTGACGCTGGATGTGGTTGAATCCAACTTTTCAATAAGACGTGGGAAAAGTAGGCCTGAAAAACGTGGTGTCGCCGCAAGGCAGCCTCGTAGCCGGGATTTGAGGTCTTGGGCAGTAATTTTATGTGGGTCGTTCGGTGGAGGACGGAATGCAATCGGGAAATAGCAATAAATGATGTCGAACATCAACTAACAGTTGTTAGCTGGGTTGTACAATCACGACTCTGAATAAAGGGTACCTCTTCATGGTTTGATATGTCGAACTCCACCAAAATCACCTTCATTACCGAAAACACGATCATCAAGTTGCGAGGGTCTTTCTCGCCTCCTACCAGATCGGCCAGGCCTGCAATCCATGTGTCGCCCATTTCCTTCAGAGCTTCATTCTATTAGTCAAGATCACGGACGAGAATGTGTCATCCATACCATCACGATGTCTCGCCATCAGAGCGTCTACCAAGCTCAGGGCCATAAATCTTGTGGATGGCGGATGCTTTGGCAGGTCAACCTTTACCAGCCTATTTCTTCATCAGCCTTGTTGGTAACTCAAAGTGTTCAATGTGACACACGCTGTCGCAACCATTATAGCCTCATTCTTCCCAAAATATTCCATCTTCCCCAGAGCCGTCAAAGCAGTAGCTGTCGACTTTAATCCGGTCTCATCTTCGAGGCGGTCACATAGAAATTGTGAAACGACAGGTATTTGATGCCTCGTCAAGGTTCGGGGGTTGAGAGAATCGAGGACGGCGGCGAGGTATCCGATTGCTGGTTTCCGTGAATCTTCAAATCATCGAAGTGCAGTTCTCCGAGTAGCGGTTACCTTTTGCTCGAGTAGTAGTGTCTTCATCTGTGAGATGCTCGCCAATTGACTGTACGAGTTCGAGGAGCTTCAGTTGCTTGCTTTCGATACCTTTGGACCTGTGAGCTTAGCTTTCGCTCGATAGCACAGTCGGGAGGCAGAAATACGTTGTGCAGCTTCGGCAGCAATGCGTGCCGCCTCAGCAGGATCTTTCTCGACGTTCAGGATATAAAGCCGAGCTTCCATGGTGTCTCTCGAAAACGGCGGAGCAGTCGGGAGTGTGGCGGACGTTGATTGTGGGGCAACTTGTGCTGGCGGGGCACATGAGGCTCTGTGATGTTGTGGCTCTTCACATTCAAATTCAAACAACATCTAACGTTATAACCATCTAATTACGCCTCACCACCGAACCTGACCTTACACTCAGTTGGATACCACGCCATGACCATCATAACTCCAAAGTCTCCCGGCACGCTCCCCACGTCCTTCCACCCCAAGTTTCGATACATCCCTTCGCCCTGTGCACTGGCTTCCAAATAGGTCGGAATTCCATCCTTCTCTGCGAGCTCCATACCCCGGCGGCACAAAGTCTTTCCAACCCCACGCTTCTGAAAGTCTGGATGGACGGCCAAAATATTCAGGTACCATGTCGTCTGGTCCTTCACATACTTTGTCTTTCCGGCGTCCATAACTCCATAAACAAGCTTGAGCTTGCTGGGGTCTTCGGCACGGTTCCGACGAAGAACTCTGGACACCTTTTGACTGGCGTTCTCCAGGACTCGCTCCAGATCTATACCGAAACCTCAGTTCAATAGGGCCGATGTAGGGGGAGTTCTGAAAGATGCATACCCATCAAGACCCCATTATGGGGATTCACTGGCTCTGAACTGTTGAGTTTTTTCCACATGGCAATACCAGCCATCCGTCCCGTTTCCTCATCTTCTGCCACAAACGTGATCATGTTGGGGTCGAGGAGCCGTTGCCGTGTTAGTTCTGCACGAGCTCGTTGGAAATCTTCTGGATAATCTTTGCGGTGAGGATAGATGGTCACAAATAGACGGTCCTCCATAAAAGCCGCACATTGAACTTCCGCAATGACCTCTGCATCGGCGAGTGTCGCAATTCGGGTCCTCATGGTAGGGATTTGTATTCGTTATTGGCGACGGTCTTCAGTATTATCCGCAGGCGCCAGCAGGAGATACATGAGCTTCAAGAAGCTTAAATTTATGGGACGTGAGTCACTTTATACTCAACGCGACCGCTTAGTGTGTAGGCTACAAGAAACACCGGTAACCTCAGTGATCTAAGTACCAGACCAGACTGGATGTGAATTGGGTTCGATGCGGGGCTGCCTCATCTGTCCAAGGCAAAGTCCGGCCAACCCCAGCTCCGCTGTACCCGGATACGGCAAGCGGACTAGGTTGAAGAATCCCGTGACGTTTGTGACAGGGCTTTTTGAGACCGATGCCATGGGATGAGATGATGAAGCAGCAGATGCAGACATCCTTGACGAACGCCACTGGGATTGCTGCAGGTCCACTAGTGCTTGACCAGGTATATTTGTTACCATCAAATCTCATACATAATTGATATTCGTTTGGGAGACTTTGACATGCAGCATGAAACGGCAGACGCAGGCTCAACTTCAAGGAAAGAAGCGCCTGGTTGTATTTGTCTGATGCGATAAGGATTCTGACTGAATATTGAGTAACCATGCGTCTTTGGCGATGTGAATGATGCGAGAGCCCAGGTCACAAAGGAAGTTTGTGTAGGACGAGCCTGAGGCATGATTTGATGATTGTCTTCAACCAAGTGTCTGGACCCTGGGCCTGAGGTAACCAAATGCTCGTTATTCAACGCAAGCTTACTGGTATGACGACCTGTTGCTGTATAGAACGTCTGGAGAGGATGGTGTACCCACGGCAACTGGATACTTGTCATAGGAATAATTTCTAGCAAGCTTCATCATCACACCCGCAGTCGCTGGAAGAAGGCAGCATATTGATTCCATTTCACCCGGTCCGTCGAATTGGCACCAATGATACCGGTACATCCAATGAATGCATCTTAAAGTTTAGACACAGCGCCTCTTTGTGAACCCAGCGTTTGGCCTGAACGTTATTGTGACCAATGCATCTAGATCCCCAGTTCATTTCAAGAAACCCCCCATCTTGTATAACCTGATTGTTGGTTCTCTCAAAGTTAGGATTCTTGATCCTTATGGGTGCCACAATGCTGCTTCATACTGGTGGACACCCATCGATTGTCATTCCAATTCTCCCTTATCTGTCCGCATTCTGTAATCATTCCCACCACTCTGCCGGGAGTATCACCGAAAGGGGCATTGGTGGTGGAGATTTTGGGGAGGGGAGATAAAGTGGCACGTATGTAGAGGGCGTGAGGGCGGGGGCAGGGAGACATGACGGACATTGGAAATAGGTAGCAGGGGCGCCGCCAATGGAGCGGAAGTGCTCTCGATGGCGGAATGTGTAACGTTATTGCGCGTGTGCGCATGTTGGCGCCAATAAACGTGGGCATGAACCGCTGTGGTCGATGCGCACACGCGCATCACCACCATTGCAACCTCCACTCCCCTCACCAACCTTTGCCGGGCGACGCCTACCCTCCCTCTCCTCCTCAAGCCGCTGCCAAAAAGCTCCGTCTCGTTAAATCTCCTATGAAAGTCAAGATCAAAAAATACACGGCTGTGGCGACATGGCGCTGGGAGAACAGCACATCCGACGATGTGTGTGGTATTTGCCGTGTTCAGTTTGACGGAACATGTCCAAACTGCAGGTTTCCGGGCGATGATTGTCCATTGTGTAAGAAGCCTCCCTTTCGGGATTGACTGGAGATATCGACACCGGTGCATATGCTGACAGGTGGCGATGAGGCAGTGAACGGGAAATGTGGACACTCGTTTCACCTGCATTGTGTCAATGATTGGATTCAAACGGAGAGTTCGAGGGGTCTTTGTCCGATGTGCAGACAGAAGTTTGAGTTCGATTCCGGTCCGTAGCGGGGCCCGAAGTGATGCCTGAATGATTTTGGCCCTTTCGCAGAATTAATGGAGAAGGGGTGCCCAAGTACTTCTTAGTATCCGACGGTGGTAGCAACGGTAAGAGTGATGGATGGCGTGTATTGGCATTGTATTGATACCTTCGAGCTGGCATAATGGGACTCTTGGATTGCATTGGATCGCATCTTTGAAATGGAATTTGTGCGATAAACGAACGTATTTTTGGCGCGGTACTAATCCCCTTGCTCAATCATCACGGTCTCGCTGAGATGAGTGACAACAGAATGTTCAGAATCTAATAAATGGCCATCAAAACCCTGGATAAACAAAGGGCATTCAGCATGGTTTCTTACTGGTACAAATACTTTACAAACTCCCTTTCCAATGCCACCCGCAGATCTCCCCAACACCTCCGCCCACCATCCCATTCATTTCACCCGACACAAAGCCTGCCCACCAGCCCACCGCTTTGCACAATCTCTTGCCTCCATGATTCCCTTGTCCGTCGAAATAAACATGACCTCTCCCGGTTGTAAGGGCGAAATTCCCTGAGCCGGCTTTCCCTGGCAAAGGTTGGAGATGCTAGCCGCCTTAAGATACACCTTTCTCTTTGGTTGACTGACGAGCCCCAGAGACTTCATGACCGGCGTGTTGTCATGGTACTTGAGCTCTATCCATAGTCTTCGCGTGGCTATGTTCGCTTGTGTTGTCGGTGTTGGTACTTCGTCAGGGCCGGCGGTGCTTCCTCTCGTTACGCTCGAAACGAATCCGTGATTTTGGAGGTTGAGAGCGATCTCGAGGAGTTGTTTCGTGGCGGGAATTGAGGTGACGCCGAGACTGGCCCGTACGGCGTTCTGGAGGTGCGAACATGCGTGTGCGAGAGTGACCAACGACATGGCGACGATAGTATCAGATGATGATGGAGGCGGCGCAGGGATTGAGGGCCGGGAGGCGGCGGGCGGAGAATTGGGTGTCCCGGAGGTGTTGCTGGAGATCCTACCGCAGGAGAAACTTTGGAGGTGCGGCTCTTGGTGGGGGTGAGGCTCTTATTCACGTTCGACCGAGACCGATTGAGGTTACAGAAGACGGGCTTGGTAGATAAATACTACCGCGTCCATAATGTGGTGTTTATTGGACAGTTCTCAAGTGAGAACAGATGGCAACTGTTGGATGTATACATTGATGACCTTCAAAGACTGAAAATCGAACAGACTTCAAATTCATGAAATATCATGCGACATCACTGAGCCTCACCATGAACCTGGTTGACTTGACCAGGTTGGTGTCCTCACGTCTCCACCACTGCTCCCCAAGCTCTCAGCACCACGGACATCCCGCTCTACACACTACATTCAGTTATCAACTATGCTGATTTCTCTTACGGTCGGCAAGGTCGACGCGGGTTTAGCAATCCTACTGACTGAAGACAAGCGCCTGGTATGGGACTGTCCCCGCTTCAGTTTCCTGGTTGTCGATGAGCTCTAATATCCCCTGCAGATCGAATTTCCGTCCATCCTCCTCCCCGCTGGAATCTCTTCAGGATCCATCGTCGATATCCGCGTCTCCCGTAATGTCAACGCCGAAACCGAAGCTCAGGCTCAGTTCGCCAAGCTTCAGAACGAAATCTACAATCTCTATGGCATGAGATCTCCCTCAAAGCCGGTTCTGAAGGTCCGCAATGCTACGCAAACATCAATTGTTCTTGAATGGGACCCGATCGACCTTGCCACGGCTACACTCCGCAGCATGACCTTGTATCGCAACAATGCCAAAGCAGGCGCTATTCCGAACCCTACCTCTCACACATCTACCAAAATTTCTGGGCTTGCTGTGGACACCGAGTACACATTTCATCTTGTACTGAGGACGAGCGCTGGCACATTTTCGAGCGAAAAGGTGACTGTACGCACTCACAAAATGACGGACCTCTCGGGTATTACCGTGTGTCCAGGAGTTATGCCGTCAGAGACTCGGTCCGCTTTGGAAGGAACCTTGGAGCGGATTGGAGCGAAGCCTTTGCAAGATTCGGTCCGAATCGACACCACTCACTTCGTGTGTACTGAGGGCCGAGGGCCACAGTGGGAACGGGCTCAGGAGATGAATATCCCCGTTGTTAGACCAGAGTGGTTGGACGCTTGCGAGCACGAAGGGAGAATTGTGGTTGCTCGGCAATTCTACCTTGGGGCGGACCTCTCTAAAATCAGATCGAGCTTGAACCAGAGACCACCTGGTCCGCAGTCCCCGCGTCAGTCTATTCAACAATCAGCTCGACACACTTCCAATCCTTCTTTATCGCAAACAAGTCCTGCAGAAAACGAACCTGTGCCCGAAAATCCAGTGACAAAGACTGCTCCAGTGGAGGAGACCAGCACTTTTGAGGAAGACAAGGAAGACAAGGAAGATAAGGAAGTCAAAGAAGACAAGGAGGTCAAAGAAGGCAAGGACGAAGCAGTGAATGAACCCGCTACGGAGAAGGAAGCAAATACAGATGATATCCCCAAAGAGAAATCTAATGAAGAGAAGGTCGAGGAGAACTTTGTGAGCGTCCAATTATAGAAGGAACCTGTTAATAATTCATCGTTCTCAACGATTGTTACGTGGTAAATTTCGCTGTTTTAATGTATGAAAATTGGAGAGCACTGGGAATGGATCATGTGGTTACTCTCTCCCTGGTAAAACGACCATGGTATGACAAGCAAATACTAATTTTGAAGCCTTGAAATTGGATCCTTGGATGTCTATCACCCTTTTGTGTCCAGGCCTCGTGAACCTCAACCCTTGCGCCATGCCCGAAATCAAACGTGAAAATCTGAGACCCATCGCCCATTGAAGACAGTACAAGACCACGCATATGCCATTTTCACAGCCCAACCCTCCTGCCACACACTTAAGCAGCAGTCTTGGCGGCCTTCGCGATAGCCTTCTTGACCTCAAACCTCCTCTGCTTCTTCAAGACCATAACCTTGAAGCGGTCGAAGTCATTCAATCCCCACCGCTTCTCCTTGGAGCTGATCCTCTTCGCATGTGCCGACTCAGACCACTTCTTCTCAACACCAGCCTTCTCCCATGCCTTGGCGACGGTGCCGGAGCGAGCACCACGGGGGAGTGTAGCGATGACGATCGGGGTGAGCGAAACGTGGGTGAGCGGGTAGGCCTGGCGGGGGATAGCGGGCGAATCGATCAACACCTGGTGGATTTAGCTTTACGAAGCTTCCGAGATGGCTAGAAGGGTCGTACGCGCTTGTGGTCGACGATTTCGACAATGGCGGCGAGCTTGCCAGCGGAAGGGCCATTGTTGAGGAGGACGACACGGCCGAGCTCGACGTTACTTGCACCAGTTAGCAAAATTCCGGTCGGAGAACGCGATTTCAACACACCGCCACTGGGATGTCTGAACTTCGCACGACATTGTTGCTGGGTGAGGCGTGAGGGCGGGACGGGGAATCTCTTGTCGCTGAGGTTTGGGCTGGCGTTTTCGTGATAGTATTTCGGGGTGTCGATGCGATCTCTGTGTGTGCTGGGAGGGTGTGCCCTAAACCCCGCGACGTGCGTCTCACGTGCCACAAAATAAATCTTTCGCGAGACAACATCTTCATCCACCGCCATGCAACACTCCGCCAAATCAACCAACCAACACTCGTCATGTCAAAGGTACGCTCCCTCCCGTTTTGCCCTCGCGATGTTCTGCGTCTATGAGGAAATAATTTGCGAATGAGCCCCCATCGTGAGTTCACGCCTGATCTCATCAGCGGTGGGCGGCCTCATGATAATCAATTCTTACATATTCTGATCTTACGCCTTTCGCGTCGCGATATTGAAAACGAATCTTGTGTGACTTGTGCTGACAATGTCTTTCAGGTGCTTTCATATCCTCCGATCGCCGTATCAACAGTTTCAAAATGTTTCATAAAGAGTACGTTGCCCAGCCTGCTCTTCATAACCCTCCCTCATCCAATGATTATATCCTATGCACATAGATAGTATGCGATGCTTTGCAGATGCGCTATTCTTTTTTACACCAAGATCACTGAGGATACTTGATTTTCATTTTTTATGTTTATTATTATTGGCTTGATGTCAGACTGACAGTCTCATCCCCAGGTATTCCTTTACTTTCCATCCATTCAAGTTCGACGCTTGTATCGACGCCCCAGACGTCAAATTTCCGGCCTACAACAGTTATTAAGGAGGGCAGGTTGGGGATTAATTTTTTGGTGAACAGGGTGTTGGCGATGGCAGATCTGCCCAACTTCCTTTCCTCGTTATTAGTTTACTATATCAAATCATTCAATTCTCCAATTCAGGATCTGGTGGTCTTTCTGATTGATCATGCTTTTACCGAAGTGTATACGTTATGTCCAGTGTTTTCCAGTCAGGATGTGTTCCGTGAAGATCTGTGGTTCTAACTTCCCTCAACCAAGACATCAAATCCCCCGAACCAGTGACCACAAGACGTAAAATTTATCGGTCCTAACGTGAACTGATCGTCCTCATCTGGTTCGGAGACTTCGTGCCAACTAGATAGAAGAATGCATTTTTGGAGAAGGCTCTCAGGAATGCGAGGGATACCCCAGTTCAGTGGGGCTTTCCACACAAATCCGAATTTAAGCTACGGGAAGTCCTCCTTTCAAACCAGATTCACTCCTTGTGCTTGCGAAACTGCTACATGCAGCAAAAACACTTCAATCGAGTATATAGATATTCCAGAACTTATGCCGCCCTAGTGGGCCATGCGTCACCACTATACGCCCTATTATGGATAAACTGTCAAAGCATCCTTGTATGCTTGCATTTCTCCCCAATTCCAATCCATCCTTGCACGCTGAACCATTAATACCACAATTAACAGCTTCAACTTCACATCCCTTCATAGGTGTCATTATTTTCGTTTAATACTCACATGAACCCCTCCAAGCTTCCCATCAACGGGAGTGCTCTGCTTTCCCTATCTGCCCATGCCCCTCTCCGCAGCCCCCCCAACTGGAGATATCTCAGCATCTCCAATTCTACGTCGACTTGATCCATCCCCTCCTTTTGGCCATTCCCTCTACCCAATCTACCACCACCTCCACCCCATCCGCCCCATTCATCTTTCACTAACTTATCCATCTCTTTCAACGCCGCGCGGCCGATTTCCTCACCTTCGCCCAATGTCGCGAGAGAGGGGTGGTTGGACCGAAGAGTGGCGCCTTCGAGGAAAAGGCGAGATGCGATGAGGACTCGGGTACCCATGTGGCCGTTGAGTGGAGTATTCGTGCGGGAGAGGTGTTGGAGGAGGGTAACGATGTATGTATAGCGTCCAGAGAACCCAAATGCTCTGATAACATGGTGAAGATGGACAGGGGATGGGATCAGCTCGGGCGGAAGGGTACCGATTAGTGAAGAAGCGGATGATGATCTGTGTGACACTGATTCCTGAGCATCTTGCTGTTCTCTCGAGGGCCCTGTCGCTAAAGTTGCAGTTGAGTATGATGGTGATGATGCCGCTGGATTGGGACGTACACCCCACAATTCCCAGCAAATCTTGACCAATCTTTCCACCGGCTCGCCCCAAAGCTCAACCCAGCACTGCTGCACATCTTCTCTCAACCCCGTCACCCACTTCTCTACCGTAACCGCGAGCACGCGGCACATCTCATTCTCCACCTCCACAAACTCTTTCGCCTCGTCATACAAGTCCCAAACCTCCTTCAGGGCCGCCGCCCTTTCGGACATGTCCATCTTCCCGAAAACTTTGGGCCTCACTTTCCATCCCATTACCAACATCCAAGCTGGTGCATATGGAGCACCATGAAATCTCAGTAGTTGAATCGCATCATCGATATGCCCTTGTTTTGTGAGGACATGGAGATATGCGGTAAACACGGGATAAGTGGGTATATCTGTAATCTTGTTCAATGGAACGGGCGGGATCGGCGGCTCGGATTCTAGAGGTGTGATGAACGCAATGGCCGTCATTGCATCCCATTGCTTCAGAACTTGAAATGCAAATTCCGTCGATGAACTCTCCTTAAGGAGAAGTGTTACGAGCTGAGTTGTAGGTCGGATGTTGTCAGCGACCAACATATCCCATAGCTCTTGAATTGTAGGTGGCTGGCTGGAAGGGCGGATTTCATGCCATTCATTGGTGGATCTATGGACCTCGATTCCATCTCCTGCCACATTCCGCCGTGCCTGATCGTCCATGTGTCGCAGCCATATGTCTCTTCTCGTAAATCCGTGAACCCGATGCGCTGATGGCGGAAGCTGTTGCACCAGTTCCCGAGCCGCCGCCTTTTTCGCTTCCAGATCGTGGAGGCGCTGAGATTGAGATAGTTTCTGAAACATTTCTTCATATATTCGAACGCTTGTTCGGCCCGGACATTCACGACGGTAGTTGAGAAAGTTCCACCATGCTTCGTCAATGGTCCGGGTGGCGCGGATGCGGGATGCCCATATGTCGAGCCTCCGGAGTGACTGTCTACGACGTAGAAAGGCGCGAGTTTGAATGGTAGGTGTCCCGTCGGTGTCTTTTCCGGCCAAAACTGATGCTTCCATTTCCCATGCCTTGTGTCCGTACCCAGCAATAACCATTTGATCCAATAGTTCCGAAGCGCGGGACTTTCGTATCCCATGGAGCTGCCTTTGGACAGCATCCCAACCGTCGTGCTCCTCTTCCCAAGGCGGCCAGCTGGCGGTCATACGGCGAACCGTTATCTTCTCGATTTCAGACTTGGGGAGTGCAAGATGTACGCGGATGATGGCGCGGTAACCCTCCCGCGTTACCGGGTGACCACGTTCAGCCATTTTTTGGATGATGGTAAATTGACAATCTCGTAGAGTGGTGACGTGACGGAATGGTGCTCCAATAGATGGGATGGCGAGAAGAGACAGGAGGCGATTGTAAACGAGAGTTACCCAAGCAGTCGGAGTCCCTCCATGAGCAGTGGAAGAAAAGTCGTATGCGCTAATCATTTGGGCTATTCGTGGTAGAACAAGGGGCCAAACTTCTCGAGCTTTTCGGAGAAGGCGGACAAACATTACAACCGCGGTTTTGTGATCTCGAACACCGAATTGCGTCTTTCGGTCCAACAACCGCTCCACATGAGGGACTAAGAAGCGGAGAGTCTCTCGATCTAGATACCGGCCCCGGAGCAGCATCAGCAATAAAAATGGCCGAATCTTGACCCGGTCCTGTATTGAACGAAGCCTTTTCCCTGCGAGGCGAGTATTGGGTGCTTTCAAAACCCACGCCCATTTGGCGATGTCGGTGAAGCTAAGGTCATTCGCCTTCAAGTAGTCATGAACATCTTGATCGAACACCAACATAGCTTCCCGTAACTTTCCTGGCCTCCAGTTTTTGACCATATGCCCGGTTATCTCTTTCAGTGATTGTTTCCGTCCGCTGGATCGTTTATTTCTCTTTAGCGATGACGGCTCGTGTGTGTCGGCACGGAGAAGTGCTCCAGCTGAGGTAATGAGATCTTGCTTTGCTCGTCGAAAGAATGGATCGGTATAGGATAGGTCTGATTTCCATGGTGGCGGGGCATCCGGGATGTCTACGGCGCTCCCAATGCGGTGTAAATTACGGAGAAGCTCGGTATGAGATTTTGGATAGTCGGAGTTGGGGCTGGGTCGAGAGACCCGTGGGGTTGATTGGTGTTGATTGGGTCGAAATTGAGGATAAAGGCTGGTGGAATCATGGATATCTTCTGTATGGAATCAGTCGTTTTGCATAGCTCTTATAGCTCAGGTACACGAACCAGCTTGTTGGCCCCTATGAGAGCTTCCCCCTAATTCACTCTTCATCGCATGGCCATAATTTTCTTCCCCGACCTCCAAACTGCCCAATTGACCAGCTTGGGACCCTTCCTGGCCAGATCTTTCAGCTTCGACCCTCCCTGCTGAGCTGAGGGCGGTAACCGGCTCAGCTTCCCCATCCTCGATTTCCCTCTCACTGGTAGAAAGACTCGAAGTAAACCGACAGATCAAATGCGCGCTCGGAGGTTGTCTGGAAAGGGCGCGCGCAAAAGCCGAGGCGAATATATTCATTTCCGCATGTCTGGGTCCTTTGAGGAGCTCTCTCTCGGACCGACTCGTTGGGTGGGGCGCGACAAGCTCTCCGTTTCCCGGATATCCGCTAAACTTGGTGTTGCGGCTCTGCCGAAAGGTGGGGTTTGAGGGCTTAGGGTAGCTATGACGCGAGACTAAAGGTGGGATACTCTAACATCACTTCACGCAGAACGTGAAGAAACGAAACTTGGAAACTGTAGTCTCCGGTACGAATCCTCGGTCTGGAAAATTCTAATCCAGCATTATGCTTTATGCCCCAAGCTAATTGATTGATGCAGTGCTTGAATCGCTCCGTCATAGCAATAACTAGGTCCAATCTCCGCAACGCCGAATCCTTCAATCAACATGTCTCCCAGCACCGATACCTATGCCCAACGGGCGTCCACCCACCCGACCCCCCTCGGCCGTAAGCTCCTCACCATCATGTCCCGCAAGAAGACCAACCTCTGCGTCTCCCTCGACACCCCATCCCCGGTCGAGATCCTGTCCCTCCTCGCCGACATCGGGCCCTACATTTGTCTTGCCAAAACCCACATTGATGCGATCCCCTTCACCGCATTCTCCTCCTTCGAAGATGTCCACCAGTTCACCGCATCCCTTGAGGCGCTGGCGAAAGAACACGATTTCCTGCTGTTCGAGGACCGCAAGTTCGCGGATATTGGAAATACGGTTAAAGCGCAGTATGGGAGTGGAATCTACAAGATTGCCGATTGGTCGCATATCACTAATGCGCATTCAGTGCCGGGGGATGGGATTATTGCTGGGTTGCGGGAGGTCGCCGAGGGTGTTGAGGGAGGGTTGGAGAACCGGGGGTTGCTTTTGTTGGCAGAGATGAGTTCAAAGGGGACGCTTGCCAAAGGAGCGTATAGAGATACGACGGTGGAGATGGCAAGAGGGGAGAAGGCAAAGGGTTGGGTGATGGGCTTTATTGCCCAGGGAGCTGTGGAGACTAGGGAAGGGGAGGATTGGATCGTTATGACTCCAGGTGTTAATCTTGGAGTTAAGGGAGATGCATTGGGACAGCAATATAATACACCAGAGAAAGTGGTGTTGGGGGGAAGTGATATCATCATTGTCGGGAGGGGAATTGTTGCTGCGGCAGATCCTGTGAAGGAGGCAGTGAGGTATAGGGATGCCGGGTGGAAGGCATACCAGAAAAGGGCAGGAAGGGAAGTGGATGAGTAGAGTTTGCAATTTATTCCAGACCTAAAAGTGTTTTATACTTGTATGGAGCAGGCTCTCGTGGGGTGTTGCTGTTGTTTCCATTCTGTGTTATCATCTGTAATTGTAGTGATTTTACTGCTGATTCTTCCAGTTGCTTCTTCCAGTCATCGAATCCTCATGACTGGGGTATTTCAGGCATGAGCTCGCTGTTATTACCAACGCTATCACAGACAATTCATTGCATCTCTGATAGATATTTTCACCATACCAGTAACAAAGCTTAATCTCCGATCATTCTGACAGACATCGTATTCTTTGACTACACCCATGACATCTTATCTCCACAATACTATCCTCAAAAAAAACCAACAAAAACGAGAAGGAAAAAAGAAAAACAAATCCACATGACATCCAGTTCAATCGCACCACACCCGTGCGTTCAACTGTTAAATCGTAAAACCAATCAGATAGTACCTATTCCATCATCCGCATACTCCAGCAAAACCAAGTTTAGCCCCACCGACATTCCTCTTCACCCTGCTTGCAATTAACCATTCCACCACAAGGTGGCGACAGAGTTTTTTCTGCCAACCAACACCGACAGGGGGGGAAGTCAGTCTATCTCAACTTGATTGATTCTGGATGTGTGAATGATCCATTGTACATCCTCACCAATTCATCTCCAATTTCGTGCAGCAGTATTGTTAATCAGCAGCGCTTTGTCGAAAGAACCAGAGAGAGGCGAAGAGTGTGGTGAAGACGATGATAACGGTGCACCATGTAAAGCGGCACGTCTCCCAAAACGGCATCGGCGGCGGTGGTGTTTTCGAATTGATCCACAAAAGCCAGGTTCCGTCTCGCGATATGGCCCACTGACATGCTGATATTTTGACTTACACCAGAGTAGTCACGTTACGTCCTATTATCCTCCCAGTTGGAGGGGTTCCATTAGCATTCTTATGTCCCATCAATACCGGCCATTCGCCGTTATCAAAATCAAACGTAACCCCCAAAGTGCTAGGTGGTGGTGAAGAAGAGTCTCCGGCCGACTTCTTCATGTGTTTGCCATGTCCCGGTCGCGCAGTGCTGCCGAAGAGAAAGTTGCCCGGACGATGTTGAGAGTCTGACAGAATCTTGGTCTTGGGCAGCAAAGCGCGACCGGAATCACGTCGCTTCGTGGGATTGCAAGGCTTTGAATGGGTGGATTTGGTAGGTGGTGCCGGTAGAATGGTGTTATCGTACCAATTGACATCACTCATGGAGAGTTTTCTGTTCCTGGGTTGGGCCCGAGCAGCTCGGTTATCGATTTTGACATGGTATCCGTTGGCGAGGCCATGTTTTTCAAGAGCTGTACCATTAGCATGTTAAGAAAATCTACACGCAAAGAAAACTCACAATCGGTATCACTAGAATCTTCCAGACGATCATAGCTCATGACCAGCTCTTTAATCTTCCTCTTCTCCTCCTGCTCTTTCTCGCGCTTATCCTTCATCGCAACCGCAAACCCGCTGTCGCTTGGCAAAGCCAGCATCTTTGTCGTCTGACGATTTCCTTTCTTGGTGAGCAAACTGAACATCATCATCCCCTTTTTCTCTGGCTCGGCAGACGAAGTGACCGCCGATTCATCATCAATGGTGTTTTCCCTCGTCAGAATACCAGCTGTCGGAGCTCGACGGATAGGAAGCGGCACATCGAAAACCTGTTTGCGTTCGAACTTTCGGCTTTCCAGAGATTCCTGCATGACTTTGGCGAACTCGCGTGCAAACTCGGCTTCTTCTTCCGGGTCCAGTTGCTGTTCGCGCTTTTGAACGATCAAATCATCATCTCCAAAAGAATCGGAGTTTGAGTCTTGGGGTTCGGCTTCAGCATCGCCCTCAACAGCAACACCATCTTCAGAGCCGGCTTCACCGTCGACCTCATCTTCACGAGCATCTTCTCCGTCGTCCTGGGGTTCGACTTCACGGTCCTCATCTTCAGAAGAAGATCCATCCTCGTTATCTTCCTGGGCAGTCTGGCCGTCAATGATCGGTGTGTAAGACTTCGCAACCGCGTCTTCGAATGCCTTTGCAGATTCCTCCAAGTTTTTGTGCATGGCCCAGTTCGGGCGAAGAGCTGCAAATGTGTCTTGCATCAAAAATTCGATGTCCATCGGAGCCGGATCCTTTGTGTAGTAATAATACTGAAAGAATGCGAGAAAGAAGTCCAATTTCTTCTTGGCACTGCCGCGCTCGAAACATCCTCCACAGACGTCGAGCAGCGCACAGACTAGACGACAGCGGAAAAAGTCATCGGGAGGGTCGAGAGGGCAAAAAACTCCAGGTTTGGGTGTGCCAGACTCGTGGCCGAAAGTAACAATCCGATAGAGCGCATCGAATATCACCGGAGAATCGATCATCTTATAGTTGTACAATTCGCCGAGATACTTTACCAAAGCAACTCGACGTTGGTTATGCTTAAAGTTGTTCTCCTCAAGCCCGACCGATATCTGTTCAAGGAGTTCATCGATGACCGAGTATGCCCAGTCCTGATGATATCGAGCGATAGCACCAACGATGATGGCAAGTATATGAATGTTGTTGTATCGCACTTTCCAGACTTTGGTGAAAATCTTTTTCAGCACCGTAACCACCTGTGGGTCGTCCCAATGAAGTTTCCTAAGCTGCTTTAGAATCTTGACATAGTTTCGCTTTGTAAGATCAAGGTAAATAAGCTTCCGAACGAATAGTTCCATGATGGAGCGTTGCTTCTGGGCGATCGCTGGCCTCTCGGGAGGATTGACATAGTAAAAGGCGTTTTCGATGGCGACGCGCTCCTGTGGGCCGAGATGAACGCCGTCCTTCTTCTTTTTAAGAGTTTCCAAGAAAGAGGCCATGCGAGGACTGGTCTCCGGATTTCGAAGAAGATACCGACCACAGTTTTCAAGGATGTGACAAATGATGTCGATATTAATACGATGGAAATCTTCAATCGCGACCTTGAGACAATGAAATATGACATGCTCAGGTACAACGCCAAACTTCGTCAACTCAGACAAGTAACGGGCATTGCGGGCACGAGAATCGTAAAGGTCTTTCTCCTTGCGACGTTGAAGACCACGGAATTCCTTATCAAGGTAATCGACCAGATTTTTTCCGATATCAGGAAGGTATTTGTTCAGCGTAGCAGCCAGTCGAGCATAGTAGGGCAACAGATCTTGACGACTCCTCGGGACTTCCTGCAAAACACGGACAAGACGATTCCGAGAAGCCTTGGAGTTGAGGAAGCAGAAGTCGATGGCAGCTTGATCAATCAGATCACGGTTGGTCAATTCCGGGAGGCGAAGAAGAAGAGCATCCACCTGGGCACCGATGGTCTTGTTGGCAATTGCCATGCTTGCCTCTTCAGCTGCCTTCTTTTCCTCCTCAGTTTGCTCAGCTTCTTCCCCATTGACTTCTTCCTTCATTTCTTCTTGCTTGGGTTTCGGGTCCGTATTTTCGCCCTCCTGTTTCTTCTTTTTGCCATCTTCCAAAAGGATGGGAGGTACCCGGATCTTCAAGTCGACTAAATCTTCATAGAAGCGGCGTTGATCTTCATCCTCCCAAATCCCCGATTTTCCTTCTTCCCGATTGAACATGCTTCCACCCTCACGGATAATGCTATCCTTCGATTCTTCATCTTTATCATCACGCAACTCTGGCATCTCGACTCCAAGAGCATCAGCCAACGCCTGAGAATTGGAGACAAGCTTTTCTTGAATCTTCATAAGCCTCTCGAAGGTAGCTTGGCGGTCCTCAAAGATCTCTCCGGATCTAACGTATGCTTCGGCGTTGCGGGCATTTTGTGCTTGGAGACGTTCGTGATCCCGGATAATGTGAGCCTTGACGGAGTCGAAATACTTGGTGAGGATGTTCTTGAAGCGTTGCTGGAGCTCTGGAGTAACCAATGGCGCCTCGTTTGCATCTTGCCCGACCAGAGGGGCTGTCGAGGAATCCCCGTCCTCGCAATCATCTCCAGGGGGCTGAATGTCCGTATTTCCATCTTCCCCGACGGTTTTCCTGGTAGTATTCCGAACGTTGACGCCCAAACAATCGTATGCGAAATTTTTGATAAACAGTACCACCAACGGTAGCATGACATGTTCTCGATCTCTCCCAAGCAGCTCTTTCAAGACCTCCAGTGGGAACGGTTCCGCATCCGCATCATCCTTTTTCCGAATAGTGGGAGTCGGTGTTTTCGTGGGTCCATTTTTTCCGCCAGTAACGTCCTCGGCTCCAACAGCATCCTGTACAGTTCTCAACACACCAACCAGCCACAGCTCAACTCCAATCCTCAACAAGGACCTCTGCCTCGCTTGGCGTTCCTTCTCCTCCCTCTCCCGCTGCTCAGGAGTGAAATTTTTCAGCGCCTCTGCCCTCGGGTTCGCCAGGCCTTTGGCAATAGCAAACGTCAAACGCGGGGTAAAGTCCTCTTGAAAGCGTTGATGGAGAGCAGATACGACTTCGACGATTGCAACAGTGTCGGCGGCCTTGGCTTTCACCAGTCCCTCTGCGACCGCGGCGATGATTTCGGGAAGGTATTTCTCAAGTGATGTCGTTTGGATATCCTTAAGTAGTCCTGAAAGGGTTTCGGAATTGACGGAAGTGCGGAGACGCTTGATGACGGCAGTATTTTTCTTCAGCGACGAATCCAGCGAGTTGGCGAGTTTGAAGACAGCTAAACAGCAACAACACAGCTCCGATCAGCATCAAATCGAATACAATGAGAAACGATTCAAAAGAGAGTAGAGGGAGAGGGAGTTGCCACATTTATCGCCTGTCCAAGCGGCCTTATTGAGCTCTCTCAGCTCGCCTTCACAACGAGTTAGCCATATTCGATGATTCCGCAAAGAAACCAGCGGATGGGTGGCGAACGTTTTCTCTGACGACTCATAGTGTTTGCAGACATGATTCTTGGTGGGTCAGTATCTGGTTGGTAGGGAAAATAGGCTTTGGACGCGAGGTGGCCAAATGATGTTAAGAGGCGGCGAATGAGGGAAAGACACTTGGAGGCGACGGCGGGTGGGTTGTTGGGGTGGAAAGGTAAGAACAAGACAGAGATATCTTCGTAGAGTGCACAATGACAGGCACAACTGCTGTGATCTCCGGGCTCAGCATGGGGCGGAGGAGGCGTGTGTGGAATGCGGGAGTGCGGAGGTTCGCGGGGGTCAGAAGAGGGACAAGCTGAGCCGCGATGAACTCAGATGGAAGAAAGCGCGCACCCTATCGCAGCCATGCGCAACGATGCATGTAACTCTGAGTCCACTTCGTCATCATCTTCGGCGTGACATCTCATTGTATTGATGACTCAGAATAATGAAAATAATACACAAGTAGAACAGACTAAAGCAAACAAGACATCATTTACAGGTCATCAAGATCACGCAGAAACCTATTTCGATGCATCATCACCAACGCCAACAAGCTCTCTCCATCATCTTCAATTTGCTCAACTGTCCGCCCATTTGCCGTCCTAGCAATCATGTTCATCCACCCCAGCGAGGCCATATTTGCTTCGCACTGGCTGTCATTGCCCGTCAGGTTGACAAAAGTTGAAAACACCTTCTCTGTGACATCCTTCGAACTCTCCGGCCTCACCAATTCATCCTGAAGCACTTCACAAAGCCTTCCTTGCACTTCCTCGTTCACCTTGTCCGCAACATAGTTCTGCAAAAACGCATCCTCAATCAACACGGCGACTTTCCCCTTCGTAGCGGGGTCTTCGGAACTTTCAAGAACCGAGACCAATCGAGAGAGGCCTTGAATCTGCTGTAAAATCTTTTGCAGGGATTCGTTCTTGACCATTTGTGACAAGGCAAATACTTGACGCTGTGTTGTCTTCGCGTCCTTCTCCTGCTCGAGGGCGTCCATCAGTCCGCCGACAATCTTCTCATCTCCAACATCCTCACGGCCTTTGCTGATAGCCTTGGGATTGTTGGAGCAAGCGCTACCGAGAACCAACGCCGCCGATGCCCGGACAGCAGAATCGTCGTGCTTTGTGGCCAAATCCAAAAGCCGCCGGAAATGCGAGCCTGCGATTTGGGACCCCCAGTAGATCTCGTGGGCCATATCTTCAAGACCCGAGAGTGCAGCGATTAACTGAGAATCGGATGCTTTTGAGCCCTCGGAAATAACTGCGGTGTACTCGAAGAAGGCTTTCGTGTCGCCGGGCAGTGCGTCTCGGGGAGGCTTGATGGCTCCAGCGTCGAGTGTGGTTTGATCCCCCTCGTTGGTACCGTGAACAGAGATTCCGGCAGCGTCGCCGGAGCTGTCTGATGAAACGGTGGCGCTGCTATCCGGATCGACAACGACAACAGCGTTCTCTTCCTCTTCCACTGAACGATCCCAAATCTTAGCTTCTTTCAACCCGGTTTCCATGTTGAGGCGATAGTGAAGGCCTTTCGGGAGCTCTTGATCATCGTGAACAGTTTGAAACTCGGTTGTTGGCATAAACACTTTGGGATAGCATTCGAATCCAGGATGGCAGATCAGCTCGGAGTTCGCTTCAGCTGGATCTTGAACAGAAATGGGTTCGGCAAGAGACCGGAGAACCGGGAGTGCGAAGAGGAGAAGCGTTTTCGGTAGCATTGGCGTATAATGAGATGATGATGGATAAGTTGAATGGAGTGAAATGGCCACATGGCGGCGGTGGAGGCAATGGTGGGGCAAAATAAAGCGCTGAGCTCGGGGGAGCTTTGAAATGTCCGAAAGCTTCAGGCCACGTGGAGCGATGTCCGGTTACACAAGGACAAGGCGACAACAAGGCTGGCGAGTGTGATCACAAAACAATGTTAAATTAAGAGTAAAGGCGGCATGGTGGCATCATCTTGTTAACTGGGGCTATATTTGCTTAATCCTCCTTTTCCGCATCCGAATCTTTATCATCCGGTAAAGTCATCCCCATCGCAATCCCAGTCCCCATTCTCTCTTTTCTGCTCACAGCCATCCTCATTTCCTCCCACACATCTTCTAACTCCGTCGTATCGTGAACTCTTAGCTCCTTCTCATTCCCCACAATTGCCATACACTTCCATATCTCCTCACCATCCATCACACCAAACAGCTTTCTCAACCCACCCACAACTACATCTTTACTCCAGGGGCATTCCCGCATACCTCTCCAAAGCACCATTTTCCCTTTCTCCAAGTCCTTAACACGGACTTCAAACTCTCTGTACAGCTGCCACAGTAACAGGGAATGTTTCATGCTCGTGGATTCTGCTGCCGATTCAAATATACGACGGACAGAATGTTGATTCCAGTGTTCTGCCATGTGTAGTTCAACCCAGATTGCGAATAGTGTTGAAGCTGGGGTGGAAATGGCGTTGTGTTGAGATAAAATATTGCGCATGCGGTTCTCAATCTTTGTCCGGGCTTCGTTGGACAGGTAGAGAGCAAGAAACGCAGTGCTGTGAGGGAAGGAGGTCAGAGCGGTCTCGAGATTGGTACGGAGGAGAGACGGTTGGTAGGGTTTGGAAGTGGTGTTATGGTAGTAAAGAAGACGGAGATGGCGGAGGAGAGTGAGTTCGTGAACAGATGCGTTCAAGTTAAGAGCAGAAGTGAAAGAGGTATAGATGTTGGTGATGGATGTGAAAGAAGGGGTAGGGGTGCAGAGATAGTGGAGGAGGGCGAGGAGGTCGGTATAGATGGATGCTATGGCGGGATGTGTAGTGCCATGACGGAGTTGCTGCTGCTCAAAATGCTAAACAATGTGAGTTGAAGAACATTACACAAACGTTCTGTTGAGCATACCTGTCTGGAAGCCAGAAACTGTGGTTTTGACACATCGTCCACCGATGAACAATTGCTTTCCGACAAAACCTGATGATTTACAACCGAAAGCACCAGCCGTCTAGCAGTGGGAACATTTCCACACGAAAGCTCCTCCCAGATCCAGGCGTGCCATAGGTATACAACATCCCTTCTCGATTCCTCCGAAAATCCTTTGCTCATATTCAGAGCAAGAGTGAATATCTTAGCTCCAGCTTCTTTACCAGATTCATGCCATTCAATTTGCCCATACGCGGTCCATAGGCGCAAACTGGTCTTGAATTTTTGCAGAAGCGATTTGGCAACTTTCTTGATACTAATAAGGAGTTAGATGACGGAAGTTAAAGCATGTAGCATAAGATATATTACCTTTCCAACGAGTTCACCCACATCCAAGCCAGATAGTAGACCGCCACGCCCTCACTCGACGTCTTTTTAACAATCATCTCCAGAGCATTCTGGATAAAGTTCACCGCCTCCTTAGGCGTAAGAACCATGCCATTCAGAGCTTCAAACCATTTCCCAGACCTTCCGAACAGCGATTCTTCTCCCAAAGGAAAGTTCCTTATGAGGAAAGAAAACGGATTTTCACCCGTACCACGCTTTCTTTCTGGCTCCATCCCCTCCCAGACCAAAGTATTGCTTGTAAATTTCCTCTCTTTCCTTGGCCAAAACCAAGTTCGCAATGCCCCAGGGCTCACAACTGAAAGGTCATTCCAGAAAAATTGATCCTTTGACCAGCTATCATTTGAACTACGCAGGTTCAGGGAAGGCAATCCGTGCGCTGTCAAGAAAGCTTCCAACAATGCGTCAGTCGACTCCTGGCAAGAAAGTCGAACCATGAAAGGCTTCAGGTCGGAAAACAGCACTACTCGGTATGGATCATCTTCCTCCACGTCGTCTGTAGTTCTAGCTGGCATGCTTGGTCTGCTAGACCATTGAATCTCGGCTTCTAACCAGGAGCCAAAAGGATCTCGGGGGTCCAACTGAGGGATGTTGATAGTTGTATCGATGGCATCAGGAGCATCGCCAATTTCGCCGGCGGCGGAAAATGATTTCCATCCCTCCGCTTTGGGTTCACCGATTCGAGGGACCTCACTATCCCAAAAGGTCTCCAATTGGGATAAAATTTCCTGATGTTCCTTGGGGGATGATGGGGCGGTAATATGTGGCGGATGGAAGATGTTGAGTTCTAGCAGAGCTTGCAAGACAGCGGTCGACAATTCCGCGTACCCAGCTTCTCGCATGAGCAAAACAACCCGAAGTAATACGTAGACGATAATCTCCTCCAAGTTTCTACGTTGTGGAGATCCGAGCCGGGCCTGAAAAACCGCTGTCCGTAACATATCGAGACAATCCGTATAACACTTGATGCAATCTGGGTATGTAAACGAGACAATATCCGTCTGTCGAAAATTCAGATACCTGGTCCACAGAACTATGCTGGACGGATGATCTCTCAACACTTGCCGCCATTTTGATAGCAACTTGTGCGAATCCCATATTTCATGCGCTACCTCCATGAACTTGAGTAACAGTCTCTCGTTTCCAGGATTCTTCGAAAGTGCCTTCTCAAGGATATCCAACTTGACTTCGGCAATACTGGTCCGCTCCGCTGTACTGCGTTTTCGATTCCCAGCACTGATTGCTGAGTCTTGTTGCTCGACATACTCCGTCCAGGCATCGATATTCTTAGGATCAGCATCAACACGTTTAATAAGCTCCATCATCCGTTTCCTATCACCCCACTCAACGCCCCCAACGAACTCGACGTCCGAATCCGACTCGGAAGAAACTTCCAAGTCGTCTTGCTCTTTACTGGTTTCCTCAACATCTGCGCCGAATAACATAGGCCCAGAAACCCATTCATTATTATCTTCCTCGTCTTTAGAACGAGGCTTCGGCTTCGAAAGCGGCACAAAATCGAGTCCCTGAGAGAAATCATTGGGTCCTGTAGATTCCTCATGTCGGACCTTCAATCTTTTCAAGCCCCTTTTCTCAGGCTGTGCGTAAGCATATCTGTCAGGCCGCACCCCATCACCTCGACCAGCTCCCAAAGTACCGAGCACAAGCCCCTTGCCATCGCCTTTATCACGATCTATGACAATTCGTGTGGGCAGCCCAAGAATACGGCCATGGCCGGACCGGTGATAAAGCGGAATCGAATACCGATATATCGTTCCGTAGATCAGGTTGTGCTCATCTCCCTTCTTGTCAAAGTACCACGATTCGGAGGTCTTTTCTTTTATATCCGCGGGCGTTTGCGAGTGAGAAGAGCCGGAAGCTGGGACAAGCTCCTTCGAAGACGGTGACCTTCGTTGATGGTGGGAACGCCGGGAATCGTTTTCATTGTCCTTGCGACGGCGGTCGCGATCGCGATCGGTCGGTCGGTCACGTCTGGGTCGGCGGTCTCGGTCCTTGTCTTTACCTCGGTCTCGGTCTCTGTCTCTATCTCGACCATGCGTCCGAGAACTCCGGTGCCGACTCCTGCTCCTCGATCGACTGCGATGTCTCCGCTTTCGTTCATGCCGTGGCTCCCGGTTTCTGTCTCTATCGTTCTCACTCCTCTTCTCGTCTCCATGACTGGTAGCGGTGGTAAAGGTACTCGTCGGCTCAGGGAGAGCAGTGGGTGGCGTAAATTTAAAACTGGAGAATTTGGGGATGACCCGCGCAGCCGGGGGATTCTGACCGGGTCTGAATCAGATCAGATTACTTCTGGATGTGCCACAAAGAAAGGGGTTTACCTGAAGGGTTTCTTCTGGGGGGATTGGTGGGTTATTTGTTGACATTGTGAGGAGTGGTGGTGGATGTGTTGAGCTCTCGAATTCACGCGTTCACCTTGAAGTTGACCAACGTTGACACACTGCGCATGCCAGCGGGTGCGCATGGAATGGTTATCAGACAGCAACATGCGACATGACGAAACCATCAGAACTCTCTTTCTCTCAATTATTCAGAAAAAAAAAAAACTTAAAACCTGGTCATTATATCCATCATGTTTATCATACGAAATCGCCACATCTACCGAATCACCATCTCTCCATTCTCTCCAGGAACAATGCTCTTTCCTTGAGCAATAACTCCAGGGCTCGAATCCAAATACACCTGGTAGAACTTCATCTTCTCCGTGTCCTTCGGATCAAAGACCATCCGGGCCGCCCACTCCGAACGAAGCTCCTTCCCAATCTTGAGCCCATAATCGACGGTTCCGAAGAGCATGAGCTCTCCGGGAGGTCCACCCGGATACACTTTTCCCACGATGTGGTGGCGGGTAGCGACGGCAGCCCAGATAGCATGGCGCATTTGACGGATTTCTAGAGAAAACGGAGCGGGACAAGTCAGATTATTGATGACAACCGTTGACGAAGAAGGAAGATGATATGAAATTCAATTATTCGAAAAGGCGGAGGATAAAAGCTTGGGAGTTACGAACGCTCATGTCCTTCAAACTTCTTCAAGCCCATAACGAGCGTCGCATCTTCGGAGAAGAAGGAGAGATAGGTATCGTGATCCTCTGGGTCATCGGAGACCTTGTAGAAGGCTTCGAGGAAAGCGGGGAGGTCTTTGGGGCCTTTTCCTTGGAGCGGCATGGCGGTAGAGGTGTAGATTCGGCGGTGATGGAGAGGATGATGGTGCTGTGCACTGGAAAGAAGTTGTGCTATTTAGTTGAGATGGGTTGGGGTGATTAGCCGTCTGGCGGTGATGGTGTGACGAGGATCGGTGATGGCGAGGAAGAGTAGAGGAGGGGCGGGGGGGAGCTGAAGGAGGAGGAGTCAAGGAACGGAAGGTAGGAGGGTGGTATCGCGGAGATGTCGGGCACTCGGAGTCACCACGCCGCCAGCTACCGCGGACGGAGAGCCGCGACGGCGCCAGACCAGGTTGATGTTGCGCTGTTGTTTCTGCACGACGGTAGTCATGGTGGGGTGTGAGGGGCAGTGGTGAGGGGGGAGGAAAACATGGAGCCAGTTGGTGCTGCTAGAGTTTTGTTTTTTGTTCTGGGAAGCTTCCCGACGTCATCTTTGATGCTTGCAAGCACTCTCAAGTCATGTCAACCATCGCAGAGCTCCCATAACATGTCACCATCACCAATTCACCCTTTGCTTGAGGGTTTCCAGAGGTCCCCAGAGCATAGTAATTCTGCATTTGTTTTTATAGACCATTCCCTTTCTCCATTGTGGACCAGGCCAAAGGGATCGGGCCCGGATGACTGCCCTGCAATCTTCCGACAGTGACGTACAACATCCGCACCCGCAACACCAATGGATTTACGTAGAGAAGAGCTACCCCCTCCTCTCCTCTGTAATTCATCCTCCCCGCCCCAAACTCAGACCGTTTCATCAACAGCTCGTCTACAATGCCGTTCATCCAGCTCTCCACCTCCCAAGTCCACTACAGCGACTTCCTCTCGGGTGATTTCGCAGCTTCATACACCCCTTCTTCCACAATCAAGAAAACTGTAGTCTTCATCCACGGCCTGGGATCTTCTCAGAACTTCTACAGCCCTCTCATCCCGCTGCTTCCAGCTGGCTACCGCTGCATCCTCCTCGACTCGCCTGGTTCCGCCCGCTCCTCTCTCCCCCAAAAAGGAGTTACCATCCGCAGCATTGCCGAAACGGCATTGGAGCTTGTCGAGAAGCTGAACATCACTGGGAAGTTCAGTGTTGTGGGGCATAGCATGGGATGTTTGGTGGTGGAACACATTGCCCAGCTTGCCGGTGAGAGGGTAGAGGAGATGGTGATGTTGGGACCCGTATATCCGAGTGAGCAGTTGGCCGACGTGTTTGGCGCTAGGATCAAGACTGTAAAAGAGAGTATGGCTCCACATATTGACCCTCTTCCCATAAATAACTGGTTAGGATCCATGGCTGACAACCGCTGCGCTGTAGATGGAATGGAAGCCATGGGCAACACAGTCCCGAAGACCGCCCTCGGCCCAGCCGCGACCACGACACAGCGGGCAATCGTCAGAGAGCTGTTATTGGGACAGACTGTTGAGGGCTACTCGGCGCTTTGCAACGCAATTGCAACGTCCACCGTTGGAGAACCAGAGAAGGTGAAGGCAAAGACGCTGATCATTGCCGGAAGTGAGGACAAGAGTGCTCCTCTGGATGGGTGTAAGAAGCACCAGAAGGACTTGAATGCCGAGCTGGAAATCCAGGAGGGGATGGGCCATTGGCATGTGGTCGAAAGGCCTGAGGAGATGGCGAAGAGTCTGGCTAGGTTTTTTGGGTAAATTTTGAATATGAATTGTCATTGAGAAGATGAATAAAAGCATGACTACCCTTCGGTCAATTAGCCGGGATGCTTTCTGAGAAATTGTTGAGGAATCTGTCCCGCACAGTAGACCAGAACACGACAATCATTCGTGATTTGTTAAAAACGCCACTAATGCCAATCATGATTAAGAAATTTGATACATGGGGAAATATCTACACCCTCTACTTCTCAACTTAAAGTGCTCTCATTATACCTTGCGGTGGGAGTTGCGTCTGGTGGTGGTAATTAGTTTTGGGGGTGACAAAGCTTCAAGGAACTTACTCTGATGGTAGGCGTGTTTGCAAACGAACTCTTTGGTGAGGTCTCTTACTTCTGGGGCTTCGAGTGCTTTGGCTTTGGCTTCTGTCGTGTTTAGTGCCGGGGCCATCACTGACCCAACGAAGGGGGCCGCAACTCATATTCGATTTTACAGATCCGTAATATTTGTGGTACCCCCATTCCTGATCTTCCGTCTTAGTTTTTGCCGTTGCTGAGACTCTTCGCGCATTGGAATGTATGGATATGCCGTGGAAAGGTGTTATTGTTGTCGTCGCCCCAAATTCCACCCAGCGTCTGATACGTTACCCCTCGGGTCCTGATCCTCCGAGTTGTAACCGTTCCGCCGTGGAAGCCTCGTTAACCGTAGAAGGTGAAAAAGATTTCAAGGACTAAAACTCGGAGAAATTTCTGGCGGTGTGGTAAGCTTTTAAAGGGCGGCCCAGGCGCTTGGGCGGTGCCGTGGGTGCCATACCTAGCTTCTCCTCGACAAGGGTTGGATTGGAGTTACCATGGACGACAGACGTTGGATTGCAAAGGTTACAGACTATTACGGTAGGTATGCGGTAGAATGGCAAGTTGAGGAGTATAATGGACTGTGATGGGCGGCAGCGACATGGACGTCCAGGGAGGTTGGAACCCATTGGGAGATCAAAGACCCACACGCCTTTCTCCCTTAAACCAACACAGCCTGAGACACAATTTACCAAACCCTTCACCAATCATTGACGATAATGAGAATAGAAAGCTGACCGAAGCGCCGACGGGGCGCCTACCGCGGAAGATGCGGGGAACTGCATAGGTTATTGGCGAAACATTGAGACACGTGGTTGGCCTGTTCCAAGTCATGATACAGGTATAGATGATGTAAATTTAGCCCCTTGCCTATTCCACTCCAATTGGAACATATTCATTTCATCAAGTAGGCTGGATCCATCGTCTCCGGTTCATAAACCATCAATCCGCCTTGATCCTTCTCCTCTTTTATAACCGGCGCGTCAAATCTTTTAACCAGCCTGAACCCCAACTTCCGGTACAAATACTCTCCGTCCGTGCTTGCTTCCAATACAATCGGCAATCCCTCTGCTTTCGCCGTATCCATCACGATCCGCATCACCGTCGACCCAATGCCTTTCTTTTGATAATCCGGATGTACCGAGAAACTCCTACAGTGCCATCTCTCCGGATAGGTGTCTTTCCAAAATTGCTGGTATATCGCGTCATCGCCGGCGAAACTCTCAAATGCCTTGCGATCCATATGTCGATCGGGCCATAACCATTGTGTTATCTTCCCAACAATCGTATAATACCAGGATATAACCATCTGCTTCAGGTTCTTTGGTCGTTGTACGAGGGAGAGAAGCTCAGGGTGGGCGGTTTCTCGAGAAAATGCACCAATACCGACCACAGGGGACGGCGATTTAGAGGTGTCAAGACCGATATAGATGACGGTGTTGGGGGCAGACATGAGAGACCAGTATCGACGAGCGGAAGCCAGGATGAAGTCGCGGGGGTAAAGATGGCGATGGGGCCATAGAAAATTGCTGAGCGCTGTAGACTGCCAGGCACTCGTGGCACACAATGCCATGGAGTAGCCATCGGTGAGCTCGGCTTTTCGGTAGGTGATATTAGGATTCGGCATGAGTGGAAATGGAGGGTCCTTGGGGCTGTATCGTATTCGGAGGGAGTTGGATGAAAGATAGTCGACGGTGGACTAGCGTTCTTTCGGCGATAGCGATGGTTGATGGGAAACCTAATAACCAGAATCCGCAGAACACTCTCCAATTTGTTTAGACAGAGGGGGGAAAGGACTTATCTATATATCCACCCCAGTATAAGAAAGAGAAAACAGGTATCTTTCGAAGTTGAGTCATCGTGAGATTGCGTGGATCCGATTGAACGAGCTGAAGAGTTAGGCCTGCATAGGATCGGTTACCCCGCCATCCCGTCTCGTAAATGTTGTAATACCAAAACACAATGGTTAAGTACTTGCCTTTTCAGGGACAGTCAGACAGGATGAGGAGAAGATGGTTACCAAAAAAAGGTACAGCTTACTAAGCAACGCGATTCACATCCGACGCATCTTCTGTAAGGCGCGAAACCTCCGTCCATCACAGCTGTAGCCGCACCTACTCCAGCTTCGCCAACACCCGCCCGCGATGAGGGTAGTCGAGATTATCATAGACGTATGTTCGCCGCTTGTTCCGTTGCCGATTAAGCTAACTCTTCGCAGGGCTTCAAGTCGTACGCTGTGCGCACTGTCATCCAAGGGTGGTATGTAGGTGTCCATGCACCGCCCAAGCTCGAAGTGCTGATGACAACTGTAGGGATGAAAGCTTCAACTCTATCACTGGTCTCAATGGCTCCGGAAAGTCGAATATCCTTGACGCAATATGCTTTGTCCTCGGTATCACCAACATGACGACGATGCGAGCCCAAAACCTTCAGGTACGGACCGACCCGATCGACTTTATCGCATCTACTTGGACGACCGCTGACAATGCCAATTAGGACCTTATATATAAGCGCGGGCAGGCCGGTGTTACTAAAGCCAGTGTTACTATCGTCTTCGATAACTCCGACAAGTCCAAGTCCCCGATTAATTACGAGAGCTTCCCACAAATCAGCGTCACGCGGCAAATCGTCATGGGCGGTACCAGCAAATACCTCATCAATGGATCGAGAACACAGCAACAGGTGGTGCAAACCCTCTTTCAGAGCGTCGGCCTCAACATCAACAACCCCAACTTCCTCATTATGCAAGGTCGGATCACCAAGGTCCTCAACATGAAGGCGACCGAAATTTTGTCGATGATTGAGGAGGCTGCTGGGACCCGGATGTTCGAGGATAGGAAAGAGAAGGCTTTCAAGACGATGGCGAAGAAAGACAAAAAGGTGGATGAGATTAATGAACTGTTGAAGGAGGAAATTGAACCGAAACTTGAGAAACTACGGATGGAGAAGCGGGCATTTCTTGACTTTCAACAAACACAGAACGACCTTGAACGGCTCACAAAACTTGTCGTGTCACATGAATATGTTAGGAGCAAGGAAAAGGTGGATAAATCTGGAGCGGATCTCGAGGCAAAGAAACAGCGTGCAAGAGATATCGAGGACTCCGCACACCGTCTTAAATACGAAATTGAAAATCTGGCAGAGGATGTGAAGAGAGTTAAGGCACAACGGGACAAGGAATTACGGGAGGGAGGCCGGTTCCAGGAGTTAGAGGAAGAAGTTAGAGCGGCATCACACGAGGTCGTGCGTCTGAATACCGTCATTGAACTTAAGAGGTCGGGTCTTGCAGAAGAGCAGAACAATCGGAAGGCCGCAGAAAAAACGGTTAAAGATTTGGAAAAACTGTTGCAGGACAAGACTAAAGTCTACGAAAAGCTTAAGGACAGCTACGATGCCGCCAAAGCACAATTTGACAGTTTGAATGCAGAAGCTGAGAAGAAAGAGGAGTTGTTGCAAACGTTGCAGACTGGTGTGGCGTCCAAAGAAGGCCAAGAGAGTGGATACCAGAACCAACTTCAGGAGGCACGAAATTTGGCCAGTACTGCGGCAACGGAACAAGAGCAGGCCAAGATGAAGATTACACATCTGGAGAAGCGAATAAAGGAAGAGGAGCCACGTGCAAAGAAAGCGAAGCAACAGAACCAAACGCTATACCAAGACCTCGACAAGCTCAAGGCCGAAAGCGAGCGAATCAAATCCCAGATGGCAAGTCTTGGATACGAAGAAGGCAAGGAAGAAGAGGTCCGGCAAGAGGAAGCGACTATCGTTGAGCGAATACGAGAACTCAAGGCGAATGCCGATGCTCTGCGACGAAGAGTTGCGAATATGGAGTTTAACTACTCTGACCCCTCTCCCAACTGGGACCGCAGTCGCGTCAAAGGACTTGTAGCTCAGCTTTTCACGCTAGATGAAGATAAAACTGAAGCTGGAATGGCTTTGGAAATCTGTGCCGGCGGACGTCTCTATAACGTGGTTGTCGATACGGCAGCGACTTCTACCGAGCTCCTCCAGAAAGGCAAGCTTCGAAAGCGCGTGACAATCATTCCTCTCAACAAAATCTCCGCCTTCAAAGCCTCTGCTCAAAAGATAGCCACCGCTCAGAAGATTGCTCCCGGTAAGGCTGAGCTTGCGCTTTCGCTCATCGGTTATGACCAGGAAGTAACCGCGGCTATGGAGTTTATATTTGGCTCCACATTCATCTGCAAAGACGCCGATGCTGCGAAGCGTGTCACCTTTGACCCCGCGATCAGGATGCGATGCGTCACCTTTGAAGGAGATGTTTTTGATCCATCCGGGACGCTCTCTGGTGGATCCGCTCCCAGTACTAGCGGGGTACTAGTCACAATGCAGAAGCTGAACCGTATCAACCGGGAGATGGATGAGCTCACCACCCGCTTGAATACTATTCGGCAAATGATGATTAGCGAGAAACAGAAGTTGGATGCCGTGCACCAGCTCAAGAACGCTCTGGAGTTGAAGACCCATGAAATCAGTCTGACGGAGCAACAAATCAACTCTAACTCTAGCTCGGATATCATTCAGAAAGTCGAAGACATGAAGGAAAATGTCAAGCAGCTCAGGCAAGATATCATTGATGCTAAGCAGCGGCAAGATGAGGCAACCAAGGAAGCCAAGAGGATTGAGAAGGATATCAATGATTTCAAGAACAATAAAGACTCGAAGCTCGCGGAGTTGCAAAAGTCTGTTGATAAGCTCAAGAAGAACGTTGCAAAACAATCCCAAGATATGAAGGGTCTCCAGAAGGATTTTCAAACCGCTCAATTAGAAACAGGTATGATTCCGTTTCATGCACTGGGATTGATGTGTGATGCTGATGTACCACAGAACAAGCTGGAGGTGATCTCGCAGCGGCTCAAGAGCAACTCCAAGATGTCGAGAGCAACATAAAATCACTCGAATCCGAAATCTCCGATCTTCTGACCAAGCAATCAGCGGCCCAAGATGCTCACGATATTGCACGGGCGCAGCTTGAAGACGAGCAAGCCAAGCTTTCTGGGTTCGACGACGAACTGCACGACCTTGAAGATGCCACTCGTAAAAAACAGTCCCAGATTGCCGAGGAAGCGCTCGAGAAACAGAGACTTGGCCATGAGATTGAGCGTTTCCTTAAAGAACAACACAGCGCCAAAGACCGACTCATCCGGCTCACCAAAGAACACGATTGGATCACAGGAGAGGAAGATCAATTTGGGCGCCCTGGAACGCCGTACGATTTTAACAACGTCAACATCAATGAAGCCAGATCATCCCTCAATGCTCTTCAAGAACGATCTCAGGGTATGAAGAAGAAAATCAACCCCAAGGTTATGAACATGATCGACTCCGTGGAGAAGAAGGAGGCAGGGTTGAAGAAGAACATCGTCACGGTTATTAAGGATAAGCGTAAGATTGAAGAGACAGTCGCCGAGCTTGATCGGTATAAGAAGGAAGCCCTGGAGAAGACGCATGCCAAGGTTAGCAAGGATTTTGGTAATATCTTTGCTGAGTTATTACCCGGCAGCTTTGCGAAGTTGGTTCCTCTGGAAGGGAAGGAGGTTAGTGATGGTCTAGAGGTGAAGGTGCAGCTTGGAAAGGTTTGGAAACAGAGTTTGACGGAACTGAGTGGTGGTCAACGGTACGTATCTGCTGTAGAATCTCCCCAGGGCCAGTCGCTGATGGTACTTGCAGGTCGCTCATTGCGCTGTCATTGATTATGGCACTGTTGCAGTTCAAGCCAGCGCCTATGTACATTTTGGACGAAGTTGATGCTGCGCTGGATCTTTCACACACGCAGAATATCGGACGTTTGATCAAGACTCGGTTCAAGGGGAGTCAGTTTATCGTGGTGAGTTTGAAGGATGGAATGTTCCAGAACGCCAATTGGTATCATCACCCCACGCCGCAAGATTAAGCCAACGCTAACATTGCGCAGCATTTTCCGCACGAGGTTTGTGGATGGCACATCCGTGGTACAGTCCATCACCAGCAGCAGCGCATAGACTCCAAGGGCGGAGGGATAGTTCGTTGTCCACTGATATGACGTCGTTTATTACGGAGTTGCGGTGTTTTTTGTTCGTTTTTTTTTGGGGATTGCATTTCGGGAGGGCGTATTTGTCCGTTTGTTTGGTTAGTGTTGCTGGGTCACGCGTGCTAAGCTGTGATGGATTGCGGTGAAAGTCGAACATGATATCCTCTTTGCGTTAGTCAATTTCTCCGAGATCTATCTCCGGAAGTTGGTCATCAGATCACATACAATACTCGTTTCCCACTCGGGAATATTTCTTTGCAACGTGCCCCACATTTTTTGATGTGAGGTAGAAGAGATGACCGACCCAGAGACTGGGATGGAGTTGAGCGGGAGTCTAACATTGACTATCACTCGTCGCAGTAACGTTTGGAGTGATAACCTTTTCATCACGTGATGGCATAGCTGGCCTCAACTACCTGGAGCTGGTCTTCATGCTCGCAGTCAGCAGCCACGGTCTACCCCACCCTCGCCAATCGCCATGTGGTGGTCACTACACCCAGCAAAGCTGCTATCTGTTGCGCTTCTGATCTCACCGTTTTTACAAGTCGCAACATCATCCCCAGCTGTCAATGTTGGTCTGAAGGCATCCTGGGACTCTGCTCCATACATCCTCGAGCTCATGTTGGTTTCTTGGTCGAAGCTATGAAGCTCTGCTAACCTTCAGTCAGTGAGACCGCCGCCGCTGAAAACCCCTCCTCCTACTATCCCCTTGTCGCCGCCATTTCCTCTGGTGAATTCAACCCAAACAGCTCTACCGATCAAGCCCTCTACACCGAGTTCCTCCGCGTTGCTACCGCTCACGGCTACCTCACCAAACCCGAAGAGCTAAGCTTATTCAACCTCGCGCTTTCCATTCATGCAGCTGCGCCTCGAATTGAAGCCCATTATCAATATTATGAGCAAAACTTGGAGCCACGGCTGGGAGACGATTACAAGCCCGAATGCCACACCTGGATCCAATGGGGAAGCAGACAGATCTGTGACCTCTCGGACAACATTGACACTCTGAAGGAGCCCAAATTAGGAGATACTACCTTCGAGGATCTTTTACCATTCGATCGCACATCCGGCGATGAGGGAAAGCCGGTCGCAATTATCTACATCAGCGACGTCATGGACCGTAATCTCAAGATCCTTCAAAAGGAAGCGGCCAAGGGTAAAATTGAGTATCGTGTCCGGTACCGAAGATCGAAAACCGAAGAGGGGCGTCCGGTGATATTGAGTGGCTATGGTGTCGGACTTGCGCTCAAGAAGACGGATTACATGGTGATGGATGATCGAGACCTTGGAGATGGTGCTGAAGAAACTGGGAAAGGGAGCATTAAAACATCAGAAACCCAGGCAGTTCTCGAAGATAGCGAATCACAGGACATCACCCCTCTCCAAGGAAAGGATCTTGCCGGACTGGGCTATAAAGCTGCATCGTTCATCATGGCATCTGAAAACCCGTTTGATACTTTACAGAAGCTGTCCCAAGACTTCCCCAAATACCAAGCAAAGCTTGCCGCGGTGGAGACGGATGAAGAATTAGTGGACGAACTTGGGGATAACTGGGACATGCTTTTCGGTCCAGGGGTGAACCAGATGTTCATTAATGGGCTCCAGATGGAGGACTCGCATATCAACGTCTTTGGGCTCATCGAACATCTCCGAGGAGAAACAAGGTTAATTGACGGATTTAAGAAACTGGGATTGAACACCACTGAGGTCATGAAACTGCTTACCCATGAAACTCTCACTCAAGCGAAGGCAGATAAGACCCAACGGTTTGATTACCGAGATGTCAAGGAAGGCGGAGATGTCATCTTTTGGTTGAATGACCTGGAAAAGGATGCACGGTATAAGGACTTTATCCCGAGAGTTTTCGGTGTAAGTCAATTCCAACCATTTCTTCGAGGCAGGTGGATTAACTCGGCGTAGCTGTTAAGACAAGTCATGCCCGGAAGTATCCATCCTGTCAGGAAAAATATCCATCAAATAGTGTTTCCTGTCGACTATTCAAGCCAGTCTGATATGATGCTCATCTCGACGCAACTTCGGGTCTACGTTCACCGGAAAGTTGCCATGCGTTTTGGTTTAGTACCCATGACGACTTCTCAGGAAGCAATCGACCAAGCAAAAGTAATTTATTACCTGCAGGACAACTACGGTTTGAAATACACTTTGGAATACATTGATCAGTCACTTGTTCAGAAAACATGGGCGAAACCGAGTCAGAAGGTTTTTGATGAAGTTGTCAAGGGGGCTACAGGTACTCTGGAAGGAGGGAAGGCTCTTTCACTTCAAGAGGTATTGTCTAGTGAAGATCTTTCCAACCGGATGGAGCGCGCAAAGAAATGGGGCCAACGGCTTGGAACAGATGGGCCTACACCGTTGATCTTGTTGAACGGCCAGCCAATCCCAAAAGACGAGGATTGGCCTGCCTACATGCAACCTAAGCTCGCTGCCGATATTTCACTCATTCAACAGGCGACTTACCTTGGGGAACTGACTGACGAGTCGAGCTATCCTGACTGGTTTTTGAATGATGCAGCACCGCGTCGGAATCGTCACATTTTCCCGGAGAAGGGAGTGGATATCAAGCACATCAATATTGCTGAAGTTGCAAGTGCTCACAAAGAAGTCTTCAAAAAGCTCCCCAAGGTCAACTCGAATACGGTTGATCGTTCCAAAGAAACTAATATTTGGGTTGTTGGTGATTTTGACTCTCCCAGCGGTAACGAACTGCTCACGGCCGCCGGCGAGATGCAAATGCACACAACCGGGGCAAACCTTGTCCTTATCAATAACCCAGCCCTCCTGACAGAGAAACCGATGCTTTCTACGCTGTTGTATCACTTTCAGCAAGTTGGGCCTATGACGGAAGTCGTTTTTCAACAAATTCTCCTGCAAGTTCGCTCCTTGATTGAAAAACTAGATCCTAGGTTGGATCATGTAGAGCGTTTCATGGAGGAATTCGCCAACTTCGCCAAAGAGGAAACTTGGGGTATACCAGATCATATCGAGGCAGGAACATTCTGGGGTGATGCCAGAAAACTTCTCGCATCATCGGGACTCAAGCCTGGGGACCGAGGGCTCATCGTCAATGGTCGGGTGCGTGGAGGCTCCAATTGTACTGTTGAGTTTTGTTGATTAACCAGCGTTGTAGGTTGTTGGACCCATTCCCGTTGATGAGCCGTTCACCTTCGAAGATTTGCAGGCTCTGGTTGAGTATGAAAGACGAAAGCGCATCGAACCTGTACTGAAGGCTGCCGAAGATTTGGGGATCATGGATAAGATCACACAGACGTGAGTGTCTCTTACTTTTATTGCACAGTCTTGCAGCTGACCAAGCAGCGACGAACTTGGCCCCGCTGCTTTAACAAACCAGATCGCTTTGGCAGGAACTCCAAGCGTGCCTCTCGGATTTCTTGATGACCCTGATATGACACGCGTCGATATCCGGGACAAAATCGCATTGAGCTACAAACATAGCGGATTCACGGTTGGAAACAAGGACTCCGCCAATATTCACATTGTGGTCTCCCTGGATCCAGCAAGTGAGAAGGCCCAGAAATGGGTCCCTCTTTTGAATGTTATTTCAGAGATGAGTGGAGTATACCTTGAATTGTACCTCAATCCCGCTAGAACCGTTAGTGAGCTTCCTGTGAAACGGTTTTACCGCCATGTTCTGCAGGCGAAGCCTCAATTTGATGATAAAGGGTAGGATTTCCTCGAATTGATAAGACATTACAAGGCTTACCTATCGAAGTTTCACGATCAACCCTCGCGCTGGTTTCGAAAACATTCCTGAGAAAGTGTTACTGTCTCTTTCGATGGATGTCCCTTCATCATGGCTTGTCACATCAAAAGAATGCATCTACGATCTCGACAACTTGAAAATCGCGGCGCTTAAGGACAATCTCCGTGGCTCCGATATTGAAGCGCTCTATGAGCTCCGTAGTATTCTTATCGAAGGTCATTCCAGCGAAGTTGGGGGAGGTGCTCCGCAAGGTGCACAGTTGGTTTTGGGAACTGAAAAGGAACCACACATCCAGGATACCATCATCATGGTGAACCTCGGATACTTCCAATTGAAAGCTAACCCTGGGTACTATAAAATAAACCTTAAGGAAGGACGCTCAAAAGAGATTTATCATATCGACACTCTCGGCACTAAAGGACAGAACTCTCTAGCCGATAAGGATGACAAATCGGAGGTCGCATTGATTAGCTTCCAAGGCGCAACATTGTTCCCGCGCCTTTCCCGAAATCCAGGAATGGAGGACGAAAAAATTCTGGCTGGTGATGAGGCTGAAGAAGAGACAACTGGCGCTCTTGGAAAGGCGGTGAAATGGTTCAAGAAGGCGGAGAGTTTACTCGGTGTTGGTCAAAACAAGGCGAATTCTGTGATGAATAATCACGCGGATATCAATGTTTTCTCGGTGGCCAGCGGACATCTATATGAACGCTTTCTCAACATTATGATGCTTAGCGTCATGAAGCACACCGATAAAACTGTCAAATTCTGGTTCATTGAGAACTTTTTGTCGCCATCGTTCAAGGTGTGTTCCACTTTTGCACAAACCTCTCCTGTTTTTGATTCATTGATTCTGACCTTTTTATCAGGATTTTCTTCCTTCGATGGCCAAAGAATACAACTTCACCTATGAACTCGTGACCTATAAATGGCCCCATTGGCTCCGGGCTCAAAAAGAGAAACAACGCGAAATTTGGGGCTACAAGATACTCTTCCTCGACGTACTCTTCCCCCTTGATCTCGAAAAAGTCATTTTCGTCGACGCCGACCAAATCGTGCGGACGGACTTGAAGGAACTTGTCGATCTGGACCTCCAAGGCGCCCCTTACGGGTTCACGCCTATGTGTGACTCCCGAAAAGAAATCGAGGGCTTCAGGTTCTGGAAGCAGGGGTACTGGAAGACGTACTTGCGCGGGCTTCCGTATCATATCTCTGCACTTTATGTGGTCGATCTCAAACGTTTCCGTCAAATCGCCGCTGGTGACCGGTTACGGCAGCAATACCACTCGCTTTCTGCAGACCCTAACTCGCTCGCCAACTTGGATCAGGATTTGCCGAACCACATGCAGTCAATCCTTCCGATCCACTCACTACCACAGGATTGGTTATGGTGCGAGACGTGGTGTAGCGATGAGAGCTTGAAGACGGCAAAGACAATTGATCTATGCAATAATCCTATGACAAAGGAGCCGAAGTTGGACAGAGCAAGGAGACAGGTACCGGAGTGGACGCTGTACGATAATGAGGTTGCGCGGTTGGCGAAAAGGGTTGCGGCGGAGAGGAAGGATGAATCGGGGGCGACAGCGATCGAGGGGCATTTGGTGGAGGCGGCGAAGGAGGAGGAGGATAGCCGGAAGAAGGAAGAAGAGTCGTCGAACGGTCAGAAGGGGGACGAAAATGACAAGGAGGAGAAGCCGAGGGGCCATGATGAATTGTAGTGAGATACATTAACAGGACGGATGCACTGGGCCGGTTGAGGAGACTCGGAGTCGGTTTTTCTTTTCTTTTTGGAATAGCAAAAATATCATAGGTGTGGGGAACTGAAAACAGAAATTCCCTCTGAATGTGATCCCGATCAATATAGAAACAGAGTTGGCGTCAATGCTGTGAGGCCACTGAGCACTGTGCATCATCAATGCACACCCCACCATGAACAAAAAGCTCCATCACTCGCACGACCCCACCATGTCTGAGCCTCTCGCAAGCTTCATCACCGCTCACGCCAAATCTTCCACCCACCTTCCCCCAGCGTGTATTCAAATCTCGCCCCTGGACCCTACTTGTATCCTGCTCGGAACCTACCTCCTAGATGATACCGCCACGACTCTGCAAACGCGGAAAACAGGAACCATCGAACGATGGAAATACCACGAAAACGAGAAACACCTGTTTGTGCCCCCCTTCTACTACTCCACTCAACTTCTCACTCCCATCATAGGGAACTCCTCCAAACCGTTCCAGCTCCCGGCGCAATCCTCGACCTGAAATTCTCCCCGCACTCACCCTCAACCATCGCAATCGCCACAACCCTCGGCTGCATCCACATCTATACCCTCTCTGCGGACACCCTCACCGTCAGCCCCACCCCCACCCAAACCCTCTTCGTGGGCACTTCCGATGAAGATCTTATCCTCTCCCTCAACTTCTCCCCCACGAATCCCACCGAGATCGCCTTCACCACTACCGCCGGCCAAGTCGGGTTCGTCGACATCACGTCCGCAGAGGAAGCGAGAAGATGGGATACCCATGATCTCGAGGCCTGGACGTGTGAGTACACGCGCGATGGCCACGGGCTGTATTCCGGCGGCGATGACAGCGTGATTACGTTCCGGGATTTACGGGCAGGGATGGAGAGCTGGAGAGATAGGAAGACGCATGGGGCTGGCGTGACAGCGGTTTTGTGTTCGCCTGAGTTGGAGGCGAAGGGGGAGATGGTGAGTGGGAGTTATGATGAGGTCGTGAGGGTGTGGGATGTTAGGGGGGTGAGGAGGAGGGTGGTGGATGAGGTGGGGGTTGGGGGCGGGGCTTGGAGGGTGGGACAGATGGGGGTGGGGATGTGGGTGGTGAGTGGGATGCAGGCGGGGCCAAGGGTGGTGAGACGGGGAGAGGAGGGTGGGTTGGAGGTGGTTATGGAGTGGGAGGCGATGAATTTGAATTATGGGTGTGCGTGGATGGAGGAGAGGCCGGAGAGGGTGTTTTGGTGTAGTTTTTATGATAAGGTGGTTTGTGTTGATGATGTCAAGTTTTAGACTTCAATGGGGGAATGGAAGAGGGTGTGATTGGATGGTACCATTTTGCCTTGATTTTTGTTGTGCCAACACTGAAAACTTTATTGTCGGTTGAATGTGAAATGCGGCCAAAATCAAAGCACGTATCCGCACTCAACCTGTCACTAACCAATATGGTTCAAGGAAGTAGAACGCGCTCTCTATGCTGGCAGGGCTTTGCCAGGCTGCAGATCGACACAGCTTGTCTTTCAATGGCTGAGGAACCATGGCATGTCAATGTATCATATTAAGATGTGATATGTGTTGTTCGGAGCATTTTCCTCACGTTTCCACGCTAGAACTCCAATGCCGGCAGTCACACCATCGCTTGCCTGTTGCGTATGGCGATTGCGTGCTCAAGCATGATCCACTTTTTTCTCATCTCGACATGCATAGTTATTGAATGAGGTTAGTTGCTGCCGGCTGTCAAAATTGAAGGCGGGAGTTTGAAGGTGGAGGTGGACATGCCGGCTGCAACAAAGCGCTGGTTTGGTTGACCCATTCAGCACCAATAACAATCATCAACACCTTGCCTGGTGCCTTGCATGCAGCGTGTTGACGAGATTCTCTGACGATTGACTGCTGTACCACCCACCACCCCAACAGCAACTCTGTGGGGATTTTTCCACTGACACGGCTGTAAATGCCCCCAAATGCAATTGAACATGGAGTATACGTAAAGCAGAATCTGTGGGTAGACAGGCGAAGATCAGACCCAGGGATGCCAGAGCCCCCAGTGGGTCCAGTTAAAGCACCGTGGTCCCCGAGCCATCCCCGCCCCCGAGCTCCTTCCTCCTCCACCTCCAAGGCCGATATTCTATCCTTCTTGAATCCGCAACCCCCCGAGAGGCGAGCCACTCCGCTTTTCCCCCCCATTGCATGCACTCCGCCACGAAACCCGCTGGACTCTGCTGTGAAGGAATTTCCTAGGTGTACGTTATGCTCTCCTTCCCCTCCCTCGCCCCCAATCCACCGTGTATCGCTGCAATTTTGAGGAGTCAACACGGAAAAAGTGTCCTCGTCGGTGTCGTCACGCCGGCAATGTGTCCCCCTCCCTCTCCCCCACGGCTACTCGTCTGCGAGTCTTCCGATCCCTCCTGGTGTCTCCTGACCCGTCGTCCTTCAAGATCCCGTTCAAATAACATGTTGAGCTGACTCTTCTATTGCCTTCCATACAATACAGCCCACCTTCCTCCCACCTTAATCGCTTGCCCGTTCATACAAAACGACCCCCGTCATCCGGATTGCACCAGCTCTCCAGAGCCTCCCTCTCTCCTCCCCCCCAACCCCCACAGTCCCTCGCAACCCCGCCATCGCCACCGTCACGCAGTAGCCAGATACACTGCCCACCATGGTGCACATCAAAGACAAGCTCGCCGAGAGCATCAGTAAAAAGAAGCCCGCCTTCAGCTTTGAATTCTATCCCCCAAAGACGGGGCAGGTATGGGCCTTTTGTTGTGAGCCAATTGTCGAGCATTGCTGATGCCTCTCCTCACAGGGTGTCCAAAACCTCTACGATCGTGGGATCCCTCTTCTACGAGCCAATTTGAACCTTGCTAACCCACGCCAGGTATGGACCGCATGCACTCTCTCGGCCCCGAATTCATTGACATCACCTGGAACGCCGGCGGTCGCCTCTCCAGCCTCACCACGGAAATGGTCAACGTTGCGCAGTCCGTCTATGGCCTTGAGACCTGCATGCACTTGACTTGCACCGGAATGCCAAAGGAGAAGGTCGATGAAGCCCTCGAGGCCGCATACAAGGCTGGATGCCAAAACATTCTGGCGCTCCGTGGCGACCCTCCTCGTGAGAAGGAAAAGTGGGAGGCTGATCCGAATGGGTTCCGCTATGCCAAAGATCTTGTCAAGTACATCCGAGAAAAATATGGTGACCACTTTGATATTGGTGTTGCTGGATACCCTGAGGGCTGCGATGATGGTACAGAGCCAGAGTTGTTGATGCAACATCTGAAGGAGAAGATTGATGCTGGAGGTACATTTGTGATCACACAAATGTTCTATGATGTGGATATTTTCTTGGACTGGGTACAGAAGGCACGAGATATTGGTATCACGGTCCCGATCATCCCCGGAATCATGCCCATTCACACATATGCTGCTTTCCTGAGAAGGGCAAATTGGACAAAGTGCAGGATTCCGCCAAGGTGGTTGGAGCTGTTGGAGCCGATCAAGAACGACGATGTTGCTGTTAGGGATATTGGACGGGACTTGATCGTTGAGATGTGCCGGCGCATCCTGGACGCGGGAATATATCAGCTTCACTTGTAAGTTATGATAGCGGCGATGAGCGAGATATGCCACTAACATGAACGTCAGTTATACCATGAACCTCGCAACGGCAACCCGCATGGTCCTCGAGGGCCTTGATCTCATTCCTTCGCTGGAAGAGAACCTCCCACCTCTTCCGTTCCGCCCATCTCTTGGCTTCAACCGCAAGACCGAGACTGTTCGTCCTATTTTCTGGAAGCACCGCAAAGCATCCTATGTCCAGCGTACCGCCGAATGGGATGAATTTCCCAACGGCCGTTGGGGAGATTCCCGCTCTCCTGCGTTCGGCGACCTCGACGCTTACGGTATCGGTCTGCGCGGCAGCAATGAGAACAACATCAAACTCTACGGAACACCGGCGAGCATCAAGGATGTTGCAAATACGTTTGTGAAGTACATTACCGGCGAGCTGCAGACCCTGCCGTGGTCCGAGTCTGGTATCACAGCAGAGGTCAACTCGATCAAGGATGAACTGATTGAGCTCAACAAGCGCGGATTCTTGACTATCAACTCCCAGCCGTCGATTAATGGTGTCAAATCTTCTCACCCCGTGTACGGATGGGGCCCCGCCGGCGGTTATGTCTACCAGAAATCATACCTTGAGCTCTTCGTTTCCCCCGAAGTTCTGACCGACCTTATCACCGCCATCGAGCGTGATCCGATGATGACGTACTACGCGGTCAACAAGCAGGGCCATCTCAAGACGAACGCGCCGGAGGGCCCGAATGCGGTCACATGGGGTGTCTATCCTGGAAAGGAGATCATTCAGCCAACAATTGTTGAAACCATCAGCTTCTTGGCGTGGAAGGAAGAGGCGTTCAAGCTCGGTAACGACTGGGCGGGATGTTATGATCAAACCAGCACCGGGAGGCATGTTATTAAGAGTCTGATGGAAGGTTGGTGGTTGATCAACATTGGTGAGTTGGCTTCTATCTGTTTGAGGTGAAACTGTATTCTGACATTTACCTAGTCGACAACGATTTCCACCGCGAAAAGAAGATCTTTGAACTCTTCGAGGGCTTGAATGTCCCCAACCTCGACGAGCCGATAAAGATCCCGGACATTGTCGCCGACCTGAAGAATCTCGATGTCAGCGGCGATGCGAAGACCAACGGCACCAACGGTGTTCCGGCAAACTAAGTTTTCTTAATCCACCGGCACGGAATAATGGTCCAGCCTCATCAACTGTGGCTACATGATATTCGGCTGCGCTAGGACAACTCCAGTCACCTTACCTTGACTGAAAGATGTTTTTCGTTTACAAATTTTCTTTTTTTTTTTATCTCTGCGCTTTATCTGCTTTTCAAGGATCCCTTCAACATTATCTGGGCAAGCATGTTTGGTTTGATTTGGGTCGGGGTTCGGTTCAACACGGAGTACTTTATTCGGTGCAGCACTTTCAACGGCGCTCGCGATTTTTTTTGATTGATTTGGGATTTGTTTTGTTCATTATATCATGACGGCAACACTACGGTATAGTCTAATTCAACACGGACTGGTGGGGGATATTGGTGGTGAGTGGGGTGGATGTCACGAATGGATGAGAAAATGATGGGCTGGTCGGGATAAAAAGGGTTAAGGCGTCGATGATTCAACATGTATGGGCGTTTTTCTTTGCGTTTTGGGCTTTTGCGGTCGCTTTATTTTCTTTTGGATAAAAGCGAATGGTTAATTATCTCGTGGAGATGGGAGATGAGATGGGGTCGATGAACTGGATGGGCATTGGGATGTAGGGGATGTGTTTGGAGGTGAGGAGAGGAGATGGTAAGACGGAGTGGGGAGGAGAGTAGATAGCAAAGTAGAAAATGGATGCGGCCTTCAACGGCTTTTACGCACGCAATACTGGGATGCAGAGAGGGATGTGGTAAATTGGATGTGAGAATGGGAATGGGGGGTGTGGTATGCCCATTGCCCACTAAACGGTGCGGATAACACTTGCTGGTTCTACGGCAGGTCCTCCAATGTTTTTATGAGTCTGTGGCGTTAAAGCACTGAGTTGAAGTTGCTATTGTCATTCTTGACTATTTGGATCATATCACACACACGCCGAGAGTTATCGAATACCCTTTCCCCTCGCCCATGGTCTCAAAAATCAGCTCCCAATCAAGTAAACATATCCCCAAGCTAAATCATGACCATCCAAAGCCCAAGCACCCTAACCATCTTCCAATCCCAACCCAATATTCTTCCCCCCTACAACCCCGCCACAACAATCCCCACAACCCCCCCCACAACCCCGACCACCGTCATAACCAACACACCTCCCCTGCCCCTCCCCGCACCATTCTCCCCCTCCCCGCACTACTCTCCCCCAACCCATACCGCACCTTACACTCCGCGCGCTCCTTCTTCAACCTCGCGTTCTCGATCGGGTCTGCGGAGGGAGGAAAGGGGAGGAGGGTGGGAAATATGGGATATGGGGAGAAGGGAGGGCGCAATGGAAGTTGAAGGTGGGATGTTGAGGGTTGTGGGTGGTTATTCAAGGTATTGTGGGGATGAGCACTTCGAGGATTTCGATGAGGAGTATGGTATAGTGTAATGAACCCCCATAACTCCTAGAGCTTGCATTGCAAACGGTAGATTCCGGATTCTGACCTCAGTTCTTGGTAATCCGAACATGGCGATACTCCATGGCCCATGGCCCCTCATCACCATAGAAAAACGGATATCGTATTCCCTATCCATAATAACAATGTGTACAAACGCCCCCCTCATCTACATGAACATTCAACCTCTCCCTCATAAAGTCCCTCGTCATCATCGCCCCGGGCTTCAAAACGCGGTGTTTCGCTGGCAGTTCCGAGCGTTTAACCTATATATCACCATCAGCCCTCATTCATTCTTTCAGTTATCCCACCCATGCTCGAGGTTGAGGGTAGAGGGGAGGGAAATGGGAGGGGAAACAAACATGCTCAGTCGATGCCGCAGACGGGTCGTCAGCGTCGGCGATTTTCTTGCCTACGAGCTTTTGTGACCATTCCGCCGCGTCGAGGGGGCGGTCGGGGTTGGTGTCGGCCATGGCGGTAAGTAGTGTTGGGATGTGGAAGTCGAAGAAACGATGTTGGTGAAGTCGGTTGGTGGGAGGAGTTGGTATGAGGAGGAGTCGATGATGGCGGAGCTTAGCTTGAGATTAAGCTTGGTGAGCGATGACGCCGTTGGTCCAGTTGGGTTGCACAGACTCCCGAGCGAGCACAGAAAACACATTTGTTCGGTAGGAAATGCTGGCCAATCACATGCATGGGAGCTGGTTCGGCTCATTGAAATGGGAGAGGCAATTTCGCTTTCAAAATCATGGCACGGTGGACGTACGAATACAAGTATATGCATCCATCTCATTCAATTGTGAGGACTAGAGTATTGCTAATCATCATCCCACTCTCCAAGTTGTGCATACAGATCCAGTTCATAATATCCGTAACTCAAACATAAAAAGTTCACAGTAGTATCCAAAGAACAAACACTCAAAAACACCCGCTCATAACATAGCCCAAAAAACACCTCGCTAACATCTTGACCATGCGTAAAATGCCATAAACAAACACGAGAAACCCATTCAAAATCTCATCTAGTCATAGCTTTGCATCAGCAAATAGTGGTACCTGGAATCCTGATCCAGAAGAAATCGTCGTCGTTTTCGTGACAGTACGTAGGTTATCCCCAGCCTCGACACCGGTACCCACAACCAGGACGGGCTTTTCACAAACGCAGTTATCCAGGTTCCCACAGCCACAGTCCGCATTCTATGCGCCCTCTCTTCTTAATGTCTCAACAACCTGACCACCAGCCTGTAGCACCAACACCGAACTCCTATTATGCGCAACAATCAAGGCTTCTGCCACGTCACCAAGACATCTTCTTGTTTCTGCGCCTGCGCCGGATGGAACCTGCAAGTTTTCCAGCACACTTGCGAGTTCTTTGCGGATATACGGCCTCTTCATTGTTGCACCACGTCCCATGACCAACAGGTCTCCGGCGTTCTTCGACGACAGTCCACATTCAGCACGCGATCGCACAACGGTGTACTGTAGTGGGAGCGGAGTCCGGATAGTTTCAAAGAGAACACGGTCTTTAAGGTCGTTAGGGAGACTATCCGACATGGCCGCGAAGAATGAGGCATCAGCATCTGAAACTTCGGTAACCGTGGTGTCGGCCTGATCTTTGCTGTCGACGGTGGGGACGTTGGTATGCGAAAGTCTTCGAGGAAGATCGTGTCGTTTTGAAGCTACGAGTTCTGGAGCTTGGATCTCGTCTGTGCTGGGGGCTTCAGGGTCGTAAATGATATGTACGATTGTTGCAGTAACATGAATATTGGCAGCGAGCTGAAGGACGAAGCGGAGGGCAAGATGGTCATCAACACCTCCGAAGAATGGGAGAAAGATGTGGTGCGATGGGTCGGAGACTGGACTCAATGGTTCCAAAGGTTCAGAGTTCAGGGGTTGGTGTTGAAGACTCCGTCGGCTGGTAGCACGGCTGAGACCCCGATCGTTGCCTCCAAACCCACGATCAACCATGATGGCTGTGCTGCATGTTGCGGCGGCGAGTGTGTTGGCAACAAACCGATTGTGAATGTAAGATGTAAACCGATTCTCCAATTCGGCACTGTGAACATCTTGAGAGTCCCCAATCGAGCCGGTTTCAGTCCATGGAATCAAAAGCAGATCAGCAAACCGTGCAGACGCTTGGTTAGCAAGAACCTCTGCAAACGAGTCCTCTGGAGCAATGGACAAGCCGGCGGAGACAGAAAGGTTGTGGAAGGATCCAAATGTGCGGAAGACATTCACCACTGGGTCTTTGTTTTGAAGATCTCCAACCTCAGAGACTTGCATGACTGTGGACATACGCTGGTCGAGCTCGACAAGTCGAACACCGTAGAGTTCGAAACGTCTCCTTGGTGGAGCTGCAGGAGTATTAGGCCTGGGGGTATCGACACTCTCTTCTACTATTGCTTCATGTGCCACTGCCTTTGCCTTGTGCACCTTGGGAGCGGGAACAGGGCTACCGCCAATAAGATCGACGAAAGTGAAAATTGTGGGAAGATTCTCGAGTCTGAGAAGAACAGTAACACGGTTGATGGTGAGAGCGGCAGCTTCCTTTTGGTTGCGGATAGAGTCGCTTCCGCTGTCAGTGCGTGGGGAACCGTCCCAGTTAATCTCCCCACGTTTCCAGGCCTCAAGCTTCTTCTGATACGCAGGCGGATAGAGATAGGTGGTCAATGGTGTGGTTGCAAATGTAGTAACCAAAGCCATGACGACGAAAATGGTGAAGACACGGTCACTGAGAATATCCGCTTGATACCCAATGTTCTATTACTCGTTAGCGGATTACCCCTCAAAAGAATGTTAGTATTTACCAAAACGATGAGCTCAACCAAACCCTTGCAGCTCATCAAGACCCCAATTGTCAAACTTTCTCTCCAAACCAACCCATTAGCCCTAGCTGCCAAAGTTCCACCAGCGATCTTTGCAAAGAACGCAACAAACACCACAGCGAAGACGTAGCCCCACACGATTCCGCTGTCGAGCAAACCAATGTTCGTCTTCAAGCCAGAAAGCGCAAAGTAGAGCGGCAAAAAGATGACTGTCACGAGATCTTCCATCTTCTCCGTCAATTGGACAGCGAATCCTCCTTCGTGCGGGCAAATTAGCCCAATGAGGAACCCGCCAAAGATGGCATGGACTCCAATGATGTTGGTGAAGAAAGATGACGCAAGCACCATCAAGAGAGTCAAGCCAACCATAGACTGGGTAGGCCCGTTCTCCAGGGAACCGCTCCAGCGAAGGATTCGGATGAATACCGGGCGAACTGCGTAGATCAGGAAAAGGATGTAGCCCACACAAGTGAGAAAAATGTATAGGGCTGTCAATCCATTAGAGGCGTTGACCAGTGTAACCGTGAGCGCAAGGAGAATCCATCCAACAACGTCGTTTCCAACACCGGCGGAAAGAACGATCGTGCCAACATCGGTTTGCAGGAGTTTCAGTTCAGTGAGAATGCGTGCGAGGACGGGGAAAGCTGTGATCGCCATGGCCACACCAATGAAAAGCAGATAGACTCCAAAAGAGATGTCGGCATCCGGATTGTCGACTTTGGAGAATTGATTGTACAAGCCGTATGCGAGGGCAGCACCTGTCCAAAGCCCGTAAGATCAGTCATGATAATCATCTCATAAATGGATCACATACCCAGGCCAAAGGGCAGGATCATTCCAAGTGCACTGACGGAAGCCGCCGTCTTCCAGTTTTTCGTCAAAACACGCAGGTCGACTTCCAGTCCAACCAAAAACAGGAACAGAATCAATCCGAGATTGGCGGCCAAGGAAAGCATAGGCAACGAGTCCTTGGGGAAGATGGTCGCCATGTAGCCCGGAATCTGACCCATCACAGTGGGACCCAATATAATACCGCCGATGACCTCCGCAATGACGGTTGGCTGCCGAATCTTTGAGAGCGGCCAGTGGAGCAGTCGACAGGCAACAATAATGATGATGGCCTAATAGCACGCCAGTCAGCACGACCAGCAGGTACTTTGAAATGATTCTGTAGCCCACCTGGATAATGAAAAGCACAATCGGGTCAGCAGGATTAAAATCAGCGGGATTCATGCCCTCCAGGACACCGCCCTGGCTGGCGACCTTTGGCTGGTCGCCTGATGAATTCGACATGTTGGGGGGGTTGTCTTGAGGGTAGACAGGCAGCCAAAAGTTGATGAGTAGTGTTGTTGAGGACGACGATGAGAGGCCGCAACCTCTGAGGGCGCGAGAAGATGTGGGAGGCGGGCAACGGTCGCTGGAGGCATGGAGCGCGGGGAGGGACCAGTCGTTTATCAAAGAAGAGTCAGGGCGGCCACTCCTCCACCACTACTCTCCCAGCCCCCATGCCTCTCCCACCCCCGGTACATCTACAACGCCTGCTGTATCTCCTCCATGCAGTGCAATGATCCCCAGTGCTGGCGCCCACCTGCCGTGCCCGCCACTGTTGAACCCGTCTGACCCCCAGTAACTATCAGACTGCCTTGCTGCTGCTCATCGTCCAATGCCAGCCACCTTCTTCCCCATGCCTGCTCCCCAGGAGTATACCCACCAACGCGGGACGGCCCTTGCCATCACGCGGAGAATCTCACCGTAAACAATCATTTGGGTGGTCATCAACATGCCGAATCACTGGGTCCAGAGTGTTCGGATGGCGGGGGGAAAACAGTGGGGAGATGTAGACGCGTCCCTTCATGGCAAAAGCTATCGCTGGGCAACCAAGGGTCTGTCGCCTCACCGGACGCGGCCACCAATGGTCTTTACAGCTGATAGCGAGGCAGCGATTCACAACTTGAGGCATCGATATCTTATTTTCCCATGTCGGACGTCCAGCTGCAACCGCCACCCTCGATGAGCCCTACAACGCTCTCATGTGATGGCATAAAGATGTCATGTATGGTGTCATGGCCATTCGTGTGAGCATTCTTCGCTTCCCGCTGCACGGAGAGGATATCCATGGTTCGGATGCACCTTCTGCTATCGAGACTTGACTTCTCAAACTGCCAACTATCGTTATGACAGTCCAGGTGAGAATTAAATGGTGATAACCATATCTGCATACACACCGGTGTATGGGATCAACATTGCTCAAAAGCACTCTTAGCGGCCATATCACCAGTATTTACTGGGTAACCATGGTCAACTTTCTTCAAGGCCCTCCATCATGGACGGGACAGTGCATTTGACATCTTCGCATGGCGGCTTCCTTTACCATTCAACCGGAAGTATGAGAAGCTAATAAGCTGCTTAATCTGTCAGGTCAACTCAGAACGCATAAACCTATCACGAACTACCACGGGAATCTTGTCTCTCGAGTCTCAACAAGCTCGTTGTTTCCCTTTGCTCACCGCTAGGCACATCATGCCCTCTCTCACACGTCCTCAACCGGCTCATCCCTCTCCTCATCGAAAATATCAAACCCAATCAAATTCTTATGATTATTTCTCCTCCTCCTCACCGCAATCCCCTCCAACATCTCCATCTCCACCTCCGTCAACACCCCCACCTGTAAATTCCTCCTAATCCTCTCAGGGTCAATACTCTTCGGCACGACGCTCGTCCCCCTCGTCACCGCCCACGCCAACAACACCTCCTGCGGCGTCCACCCCCTCTCCCTCGCAATCGCCTTCACAACCTCATCCTCCACTGGTCCCGGCAGCTCGGGTTCCATCGCCACCAACGCAGCCGGTACACCTCCCAGCGGTGAGTGCGCGGTAACGTGAATCCCATTTTCGCGGCAAAACTTCAGCAGGCTGGGTTGGGGTAGATACGGGTGGAGTTCAACCTGGTTGACGGCGGGTATGATGTGGGTGGTTGGAGCAGCGAGGAGGGTGCGCAGTTTGAGGATGGAGAAGTTGGAGACGCCGATTGCGCGGCAGAGGCCGGTGGGGAGGAGGTCTTGCATTGCGGCCCAAGTGATGGAGGGGTTGCGGGAGAGGAGTGAGTCGATGAGGATGCAGTTGGGGATTGTTGGGTGCGGGAGAGGAGTGTAGTCAGGTCCGGGGATGTAGGCGTGAGGAACTAAGTGGGTTGATCAATAAACTAGACACCTGGATAGTAGAAGGAGCAACTCACAGTGCATCAAAAACAAGTCCACTATTCACCCCGCTCATAATTCATCAGCTCGTACCCTTCACCAGTACTCTTAAACTCACCATACTCCAACCCCAACCTCCTCAAACTCCGCTCTAACCCAACTTTCACATCCTCAGGGCGATGAAACGTCTGGAACCTATCCCCAGTCAATCCCCTCATCCACACAACATCTCTGAAATACTCGCAATTTCGTCGTCACAAACACCTCCTCCCTCCTCACGCCACTCTCCCGAATCCCCTCCCCGACTTCCTCCTCACTGCCATACGAGTACGCAGTGTCGATATGGCGGCACCCTGCGTGCAGGGCGGCGATGACAGCGGCTTTGATAGCGCCGGGTGGGGCGGAGGGGGCGTAGGTGCCGAGGCCGATGGAGGGGAGGGAGAGGGCGGGGTGGGTGCGGAGTTTAAATGAGATCATGGTGGGGTTGGGGTGAGGGATGTTGGTGCGGTGGAGGGGTGGTGTGGGGGATCGCCGCTTGGAGGCGGGAAGAAGCGAGCTGTCAATAGGATGACCTATCAGGAGAATGGGTTGTGATCGTCTCCCGAATTGCTGGTTGGTTGGTCGTGAGAGATGGAGAGAGATGGGATATGGTGAATGTCATGGTGGGTTGTGGGTGGGAAGTTGGAGGTGCGTCATGTATTGTCACCCCATTGCTGGAATTGTGGAATCGAGAGTTGGAAGCAGGCTTCGGCTTCTTGGAGATTGTATGAGGTTGATAGACTGAGAGAGAGGATTTGAAGATTTGATTCATAGAAAGCTTGAATGACATGAACCTTTGACGTGTGATGACAGGCATTGTGGAATGGCTTCCTCAGCATGTTCAGTGAACAATCAATAAAACATGTGGGTTAACATAATTAAACACCAAACTACAACTGTGTATGAATCTAACCATAACATGCAAATCCACATCAAATTGGGTTACTCATCATCCATGATCAATAACTCATTATCTCGCCCCCACATCCCTCATCTATAATCCTCATCCATAAATCATCAAAGTCGTCATAGTCATCATCCCCATCATCAAAGCACCCTCATATATCTCCCACCGCCAACATTACTCACACATATCATCTTCAATCCACCCCCCAGCCTCCTTCGTCCATCCACCCCCATTCACCAACATCTGCTCCGCCGCATCACACCCATAAAACCCATCACCGCTATACCCCAAATCCCCCATCTGCTCAGCCGCTGCCAGCAGCCCCATCATCTCATTCCACGACGCCTCCTCCGCACACTGCCCTTGCTGGCACTGTTCACCAAAAAGAGGAAGCTTATAGATCGAAGCCGCAGGTTCCTGGAGATACCGGTCCATCTCGAAATCAAGATCCATATCGAGCTCCATGTCGCTAAGATCGAAATCGAAATCGTCGATTGTCATTTCAGGGGTGTCGGTGTTGGGGGTGCTGGGAGGTGTGGTGGGTTCGAGGGATGTGGGGGGGTCGAATTGTTGCACAAGGAAGCTCCAGTCTTCGGTTATCAGGGAGAGTTCTTCTGGGGAGGGGGTGGCGGGGGCGGAAAAGTCCATATCGAGCTCGGGAAGGTCGAGTTGGAGGTCGGGGAGTGGTGGAGTGCTGTCTTGGAGGCTTGAGCACGCAGCGGATAAAATTTTGAGCGGGTCTTCTAGGTTGAAGTCCATTGTGAAGACCTCCAGGGCGAGTGATTCTGGTGAGAGGTCGTTGGGGTTGAAGGAAAAGTAGTCTTGTTCGGTGCCTCCGGAGGCCATGAAACAGAGAATTTCCGCTGTTTCTTGTAGGTCTGGCAACATCAGAGCTTCATGGAGTAAATCCTCTGGAGTATTGGAAGGTGTAAATGGTGAAGATGGTCCGCCGTCCGTGTTCAACGAATTCAACCACGCTTGGTCTATTTCATCCAGTCGTAACTCGTCGTGCCGTAGCCCCGCCTTGAAGAGGTGTTGTGCAAGTGACTGTGAGTGTGAAGGTTTTTGAAGAAGTGATTTTTCTGTGCAAAACTCCATGCTGAATAGGTGTGGGTACAAAAAAGGTCTTGATTAAATAAAAAGAATAAAACGACGGAAATAAAAGAGATAGAACGACACAACACTGACTGACTTGTCCCAGCTGGGCCATTGGACGATAGCCGATATATGTATGTCCTCGAGCCAACCAGTATGGCCCTTCACGCTCTTGTGTAATGAATGTTTTGTTCCAAGTTTGGTTATCTGGCAAAGGGGGCTGGCTGCATCCACGGCATTGGGCTCGAGCTTTCCCGTTCCGAACCATCCATCCATCGGATAAAGCGCAAGTTCTTTAAGTTGTCTCAAACAGCGAAACCTCCCTGGCTGAAATATCCACGCATGAATTGCTGTTCGGAAATGTGCATTGCGGGAGAGCCAAACTGCAGGAGTGCGTTCGGCAGTCAATAGGAATGTGGGAAGGCTTTGATGCAACGCGTGTTTATATCAGTATTGGCATGGTTGATTCCCCGTGCATGGACGAAATACATACCGGGTAATTTCCCGGTAGCGTCGCAAAGCCGTCAGTGATCCTGGAGATTATGGCTATTCGGTGGCGCAGTATGAACCCAGAACAACAGGAGTAGGATCATTCCATTGTTGAGCCCGGTATTTTGATGATGTGGCAATTCGTTTGATCCAGCGAAAAGTTTTTACTGGTGACGTAGCCGGACGAACAAGGCGACTCCTGGGCACTGTCAAACCATAACCCCGGATACCAAAGAGTTGGACGCACTTACCAATACTGTTGTTGCGAAAGCATCCTGCAATGATCATGAAACGGGGCCGAAAGGAGGGCCTCCGCCGCTCTGTTTTGGAAAGAACCAAATGCAATGGTCATTGCTCATCAGGCTCACAAACCCTTCAGCTTGTGCGAACACCTTTGACTAGCCCACGAGCAAGCGGTTTGTTGGGGCTGGAAAGAACTAAAGCTGTGGGAAGTTCGTCGATTTCAGCGAGTTGAAGGGTTACTGATGAGCGGAACATGAGCTTTGCTGAGATCTTGCTAGATGTAGATGTGAGCGGCGAGTCGGACTGAGGGATGGAGATGAGTAGGCGAACGTCAAGCTGTCCATGAAGGAGCAACGAAATGGAAGTTGAAAGTTGGGACCAAACCATCCTTCACAATCTATCACCCGGTTTCCCCAACCACCACCACCAGTGCTCCTCATCAAATCCAAACTCCGCCAAACCCCGAGTTACGTTTCCTTCCAACTAACAGAATACCTAACTGTGCCGACCGGCGATAACCCCGCGATGATCGTCATACATCCCGCTGCGTTTCCCCACGTTGTGTTTTTATAACATCGGGGTTAAAGATGGGGTGCATTTGCGGAGGGCGATTTGGATATATATTAAAACTTGGGGCGCGTATGTATGGAAATCCATTGTCCGGAGTTACGTATGTGGGGTGGGGAGGTAGTGGTGATTGGTTGGTTCGAGATGGGGGTGGTTATGTGGTTGCGGAAAAGTGAAACTGGGAGTTGGGATGAGGGGTGGAGATGATGAGGGGATGGGGATGTGGGGATATGGTCGAGTTGTTGGTGAATACTCGAGCAATGAAATGAGCCAGTGAGATGGTTTTGGGAAAGATGGAGAGAGGTCAGTAGGTATCACAGTTGCGCAAGAGAGAGAAGTGGACGACAATGAAGAGCATAAACTATCTCAACATGGCTGATGATGACAGAATACCATAGCATGAACATCAAAAACTACAAGAAAATATAAACTCGTCTTTTCCATTACCTTTCCTCCAGCCAATGATGACTTCAACCTCTTCCTTCCACCTCTTCCTCCCCAGCTCTTCAACTCCCCCCAAGACACCACCCCCCATTTCAACCCCCCCCCCTCGGGAGAACCCGGAAAGCCCTCTCCATGGATCACTCACGCGTTTACTCCAACCAGCCTCGTATGCATCGTATAGTCGCATCTGCAGCGCATCCTGCTGGAACCTTATTATGAGCCTGTAGTTTGGTGCGGGGTGTGTACTAGTACGTAGGACGAGGACGAGGATTCTAATATATCCGGCTGGACCGTTACGTAGCATGTAGTGGTCAGTGAGAACGGAGGTTGAGAACAGTGGTGAGAGGCGCATACAACTGTATGTATGGATAGGGTGATTGCGGGTACGGTACCATGGTAGGTATTTGTGGGAGGTTCCGGAGGATTTTGGGTTATTCCGGTTGCGAATGGAGGGATGTTTCACATGTTAGAGCTTGGAGGATGTGAATTTGGTGAGTGTTGTGAAGGTGAGACAAAGTGGGAGAGTGATGTAGTATGATAGGTCTTTGCTCCTCCAGTTACAAATAAAAGATGTGGTCAACCAACTTCTGGTGTTTTTAAACGCTTATCTAACTGGACTTGGGCATGCAACTCTTGATCATGGAGAAATCCAGTATATCACTTTTCAGTCAAATTATTACGATGAATGGCTCCCACATGCCGATACTTCCTCATCATCCACACAAAGCCCATCATCTACACAAAGCCCATCATCGATCGCTTGACTCCGAGCCTCAGAGCCTGATTTCGTAGAGAAGCACAACTAATATAGTTACAATTTACTCAAACAAGCTCGATTCCCCATTCACGCCACCTCGGAACGTTTATATTGCAAAACCACAGGGATCAAGATCACCATGTCGGCCTGCAACCAGGGACTGGCCGTTTTATTCTCTACACGCGAGATGCGGTGCAGTCGCTTCGGCTTGTGGTCTGAAATGCCCAGCTAACTCAAAACAGGACGGGGGTCACAGTAAGCTCGGTATCAGATGCGTCGTCATGGTGTGGGCGTGTTCAAAGAGGCCGAGAGTGACCCCCGTTTTCTCTTTCCCCGCATTTGCTGCCCACGGACGCCGGTTGTGGGTGGGCGTGGATCGCAGGGTGGGTGTTACGTTCGATCTGCAGGAAGGGGAGATGATGCTGTGGTTCGTGCTGGCGAGAGGGTCATGGTTTACGCCAAAACATTGAATCTTATCGCCATCTCTCAACATTGCCACCAGAAGATGGGGATTGTGGGGTCGTGCTGATGCCTGGTTCGCCACGGGTTGCTCCACCAAGGGAGTGGTTCGTGGTTTCTTATCTCGCAGCTTGACAGAAAACATTTAATTTTTTTCACAACTTCTGAGGGACTGTGGAGTAGCATGTTCTATGGCGAAGCCAAGATGCTGTAGACGGTCGTGAATGCTATCAGTAGAATCAGACCAGATCAGACGAAAATGAGGTCTTGAGAAGAATGACGATTGTTCTGAGGCTATTCGGCACACTACTGTAGGATTGGTACGAAACGACGACGAAGGTGAACTGAGCGCGCGGATGTCGTGCTTCCCATGCAGCTTCCGGAGCTTCCACGGCGACCATCGAAGAAGACGTTAGCTTCAGCTCATGGTGCCCGCGTCCCTCGCTGCGTGCAACACGGTGAACGTGAAAGTCGAACATCGCTCGTCATGCAACATGATCGCCGCTGGAGCCCCAGGCACCGTGGTGGTGGTGGGACGGCAGTCAGATACATGCAAACAACTGTGCGATTTGTCCATGCATCTGTGTATTCGGCGTTGAAAAGTGGAGGCGAGGGGGAGGAGGTATGGAGGGAAACGGAAGTGGCTCCAGCTTCGGCGACGCGATGGGAGGTGGTGAACAGGCAACACAACCTTCTGCTCTCAACGCCGATGTATGGACACGGGCAGTTTCACCGTCATCAGCGTCGCCGTTGTCGGCATCAGACTACCAAAGTCCCTCACCTCAACCCAGGGCTCGCACCATCCGGGGTGCATGTTTGGGAGAGGCGCGCGCGGGAGTTCCCTCGGCGGCGTCGGCGGTTGGCTGGTGGACGCGTGGGGAGCACTCTCTGGGGGAGGAGGAGTATGATACAGTAGGGTGCCCGAGTGTTGCATGGTGATGGTGGGGCAGATGGCAGGTTCTCCGGGTTGCTCCGAAAAGGCTGACGCAAAAAAACCACATCCCACTTTGCACCTCAGTTGATAGCGAGAATCACAGCCCTGCACACGCCCGAGTATCTGTCCAAGTACCCACAGGCCACACTCATCCTCTCTCTGCTTAAGAATCCCCTCAGCCCCCCCCCAATTCAAAGTGTTCATCATCTCCCCGCTCTGCACGCAACCGTCGCACCGTATCTTCCCCCCAAAATCACTCCCCGCTCTGTCACCGGCACCACACTAGACACGCTTCCGACCCGGTTATAAATCCGCTCATCCCGCTCCAACGCTCGCCTCTCCCCCATCAACGACGACACGCCGTACGTTTCCACGACCACACAAGTAGCCTGACAACTTGCACTCTCCTACATTCTTCAAAATGACTGCCGCTTCCTCCGCCCTTCGCGCTGCTGCTCATGCCCGCACCCCAATGATTCAGTTCATTGGCAAGCGCGCCATTCCCAGTGAGTTCCTTTTCCCCGGTCTCCCGCTCGATGCCATAATGATCATCTCGAGCCTTCTCGATGAATACACCGCTAACCCAATCTCCACAGCCAACATCGACCACTCCCCCAAGCCTCACCCTCAGTCACCGACTGGCAGCCTTCCATCATCATTCGCCGAATACCGCAAGGCCGCTCAATCCCACGGTCCTCTGGGCGTCAAGTCTGCTGGCTCTTCGCGGCCATCAATTGAGGTTCAGGCCGGCGAGTACTTTGATCGCAACGAGCTTCCGAAGCGGTTCTGGCGAATGACTCTCTCCAAGGAGGACATGGAGCTCATCGAGAGCGGCGGTGCCGCTGCCTGGGCTTAAGTGACCCATACGCAGCGGCGGCGGCAGAAGTGGTGGAAGGAGGAAGTTGCAGTGAGATGATGAGACGAGAACTACCTACACGACGATGTTGACTTCCAATGGTGTTACAAGGGATGGTAACATCGGGGTTTCACGAACGGCGACTACGACGATAATGGTACTCTCCGCGGGATTGTGCATATTTCTTCCGGCATCCATCGCTGCCTGCTGTCTCCAGCGTTTCTCGTCTTAGAGGGACCACAAGTGGCAGGCACGTGTTGTCACCAAAATTCAGCATCATTACTGATACTATGAGCGATCAAAAATTGGCGGCCATCCGACAGTGTCCTGGGCCGCCACATGGACTGGAGTTCCTGCTTTTTCGGGTTTCCCTTATCTGGTCTGGGGATGTGCCACGAGTCGAGCGCACGCGGGCCACAAAATCCCTCTATCTTCGGCGTTTGTGTTTTCTGGGCTGGTTCGGTCGGTTTTCTTATGGGGATCTAGGCTATCTCTATTGTTTACAATGTGTGCGGTCTGGTTACTTTTGTACATATGTTTTTTCTTGGGTCTCTCTGGTCTCGTTGGATCTGTGTTGGATTTCTCTGCACATTTTGTTGTTCAACTTTGGCTGGCCGGTGTGGCGTTGCGTTGGCACAATGGGGTGTTGGTGTGCTTTGTGCTTCTTCTACCTTGTTCTTGTCTCTAAATCCAATGCGGACGATTGTGTGAATAGAAACACGATAGAATGAGGAATATCCGAGTAGTACAATCAAATGAACGGTATTATACACACTCAACCTACATATCTGCATTCTTATCAGTTGTAACATTCCACGACAGAAACCCCCTTCCCACAAGCAGTATTATCCACGCTCCAGAGGTCCAGTCAAATACACTCCTATACACCAGTCTATCAGAGGTTACTCGAAACTTTAAAAATCAGTTCCAGTCGGAGAAGATTCAGGGCGTGGTCCAACGGCAACTCTCCCCCACCCTCGTTACACCGTCTTCCAAGCGGAACTATGGAATAAATACCAACCTCCGTATACACTGACGACGTTGAGGAAAAGCCACTGGCAGCTCAGCCCAGGCATGATGCGTGTGAACTTGCGTTGGATGAAGACGGTGGGTTCGTTGATTGATGCTGTGCATATCCAGATTTACTAGGTAGCATCGCTAGACGAGCAGCTCCCAGCGACATGCAACATCAGACCAAGGTTACAAGGCTGCGGAAGTTGCCGCCAGAGTTGTTGTTTTCAACAGCATTTAGAAATGCAAGACGATGAGCACAGGGTGCAACTCTCGTAGAGTACCAGAATTAACGCCATGCTTATGACTTGATTTTACTTGATTGACTGATTGTAATCATTTAAGCGCATGAATATACAGACATCCCTTTCCGCAGCAACATACTGCATCTATCCAGACTCTGCTTCATCCATTTTCAACCATTAACTCGTCGGCTTTGCTGCCTTTGCAGTGGCCGCCTTTTGAGCTGTACGCTTGCGTACTTGGACTCTCCTATACCCTCTTTTACTCTTTTCCTGCGTTATGCCTATGTTGTCTCCTGCTGTTTTGTACGCTCTCTGTCTCCGCCTCTGCCTCCTCTACCCCGTTCTCTTCCCCCCATCCCTATTCCTCATGCTCCCGCTCATATCTGGCTCGGTCCTCTTCCTCTGTTTTTGGTCTCTCTACAAGCGTTTCCTCGATAAATTTCAGGATAGCCGGGGTGGCTCTGGATTATGCTTATGACTTGTAGAAAGTTTTCAATATTGAGGTAACTAAAAAAAGGTGTGAAGACATAATCACTACGGTTCCGTGGCCCAATGGCAAGGCGCTTGACTACGAATCAAGAGATTGTGGGTTCGATCCCCACCGGAACCTAAAGAACTGTTCCTTTTTTGGTTTCGTTGGTTTTGGCTCCAACCCATTCTGCTTTTTTCCTATCACCAATTTCCCGGGCTGTTGCACAATCTGCACGCTACACATCTAGTTAACCTTCACAAAACAGAATCCATGAAGAGTCATTCTCGATTCAATGTTTTGCGTACCGTCCCGGCAACGACTGTTCATAATAACAAGAAAAACACAGGAAAACAATGATGAAACATGAGGCATCCCAGCAAAAACACGTTAACACCTGCCATGAAAAAAAAAAAAACGAGAACATCCGTCCAAATAACCATCCGTACACAAGCCGATAGAAGGAAGAATACAAGCATACGCATATTACAGCATGAGGAAAACGTAGAAAACAACATGAAGAAAAACGAATAGAATGTGCAGTAACCATCATCATCAAGCAAAGGCATGTTGAAGACCAACATGCAGTGCATCATCGACTATCAAAAACCGCGAGCAACAACTCGAGAGTTAGTCACAGGCAATTTTTCATGGCCGGGGCCCAAGGGGCTCGAACAATCCCCCCTAAGGTTGTTCAGCGCCCAGAACCTTTTCCACTTCCTTCGCCAGAACTTCCGGTTGTGTCTGCAGGTCTGGGTTTTCTTGGAGCAACCTATCGATAGCCCTGACTTGCAGTTCTCCGAGCCCCGGTACCATCTGGATCAGTTCTTTTGTCATCGGATGCACTGGTATGTAGGGACCCTGTTCTTGCAGAGGTGAATGATGGTGAGGAGGGGTAGGTTGGCCAAACTGTGGGGGTGGGGGTGGCTGGGGGGGCTGGTGTGGATACATTCCGTGCTGTTGTTGGGGAGCAAGTTGGTTGGCGGGATTGACGAAGGGAGTGGTGATGTAGGGGCTCGGCAAGGGTTGTATTGGAGTGCCATATTGGAGTCCCATGTTCGATTGATGATGTTGTTGATGTAGTGGCGTTTGCTGAAGCACTTGTTGCTGCTGTTGCGGATACACTGGTTGTGCGCCATCGACAAGTGCGCGTATTACCACGAAAACCAAGACGAGGCATTTTCCGCGGGGGAGATCCGATTCTTTCGGTGGTGGATCAAGCACCGAGAACCAATCCGGGGGGCCATTCTTTTCTATGTCACAAGGGACAATGTAGAGGTCTTTGATGCATTGAAGCTGGTGTTTCCCTACGACCGCATACCGTTCTTTCTTCGCAAAGTAGTCAAAGAGCTTATCAAATCCTGCCGTTTCGACGGGAGCGGAGGTCGCCGGGTGAAGGAGAGCGGTAATAAGTGAAGAAGACCGACTGAACTTCTGTCCGCACAGGTACTCTGTTGCGCGGTCAAGTTTGATACGGCCATCTATGCTGAGATTGGTGTCGAGGAGGTCGGGCCAGGTTTTATTACCAACGCCACCTGGGCCTCCAAGAAGTGTAGCTACCGCGTTAAGAGATGCAATGGCGCTCATAGTCACTGTTCCTCGCCAATGAGGAGTATTAGGCGGAGGTGAAAAACGGGCTTCAGGGGTAAAGGCTTTTGGCGAATATGGTGGTGTTGAGGCCGGTGCGATGTCATCGTCCTTAAGCAACGCATCAATATCCCGATCGATCTTGGTACCTGCTGGTGTAGTAGGCTGCAACGGCGGGGGTCGAAATTGTGACGCCGGTCGACTGCTGGCGTCTGGAGTTTCCACGTGTGACCAGACATTTTCAATACTAAACTTGCGGGCTGGATCTGACGGCGTCGGTTCTGCAGAGGTTGGCTGTGCATCGGCGGAAGCTGTAGGCGGACGAGAAATTGAGCGAGGGGTATGGCTTGCTGAAACGCCAGGGGGTGACATTGAGGTGTCTCCTTGGGGTTTGGGTGATTCTGGTGGAGCTGAAGTAGCAGGGAAGGGCGGTGTTTCATCCATTTGTTCAGTGTTCCGCCTCACGATGGGACCTGTATCAAGAAGGGTGTCTTCTGTGGTGGTATTGAAATCGTCCACAATTTCTTCGCCCTTATGCGTTCGACGAATCCGAGGGCCGGTTTCAGTGTTAATCAGAGTATGTTGCTTCTCCGACTCCAACAGAGCCTTTTGAGTGAATTCTTTGAGTTCTTTTGACTGCATTTCCTCCGTTGTCATGTGAGATAGTCGTTCGCATGACAAACGCCCAGAAATAACCTCCTTCGTCAGTTCTGGATTCTGTTTGAGATTGACTCCAATAGACCTCAATCGCTTGTTATATTCTGGAACAAGGCGCCCTCCATCAAAATGGTTCATGTAAACATGATGCTCAATCTCCAAAGCTTTGTTTTGTACAATGACCTCAAGATTGTCGCCTTCTGACAATTCGAGTTGATTATTCTGTCCCAGTTTCTTGGTACTATCCGTCATGAAACTGGTGAGGAAAGCAACTGTTTTTTGTCGAGTCGAGTTTCGAAGTTCTTCAACAGATCTAACAAGTTCCGTCTGTGGCGATGTGTCGTCATGAGAAATGGAAGCTTTGTGACCCGCCCCCTGGGCAGTTGACTGCCGCCGAGAATGATCAGCCCTGGGTGTTTTCGGATGAACGCTCGATTCCCTAGATGTCGGGCTAGCAACCGTATGAGCCGAGGTGCGACGCATTTTTCTCTCAGGTTCCTGGCTAAAATTTAGCTTTGTACTATAACAAGAGTTGATGTAGCGACTCACTGCTCCTTCCTCTTTGTACTCCATATCAGAATCTTCACTAGCTTTTCGTTTGGCAGATTTGGGTGTTCGACTCTCTCTTTTCCCTCTGGGATGCGGGGCCGGGCTCTGGGTCTCGATATGAGTTAATGATTTCTTCTTCAGGTCAACGCCCTTTATTTTCTCCTGGACATCTTCGATAGTGTCCTGACGGAGAGTCGGTTCTGCTGGTACGGTGGCCTCGCGGTCTTTCGACGGTACCTCAGTGTTACTGTCCATGGGCTCTGGCTGGGGCGGTTGTTGTGTGGCCGAAGCTCCCCCATTCGCAATTCTCGCTGCTTCCTCCTCCTTTTGCCTCTTCTCCTCCTCGAGATGCTGTTTTCTCTCCGCTGCAGCTCTAAGCCTAGCTGCGCCCTTTGGATTCTCCCATGGCCTTTCACCCTTGGCCATCTGTTCCAACAACCAAACATGCTGATCAGGCCGACAGACCTCACAAAAGTATTGCTTGGGGATCTTCTTCTTTGTGATAGCCATGCACTGGGTGTGCTGCCAGGCGTCGCAGCCCTCGCACTGAATCATCATTCGGTCGTCGTCTTCATCTTCCTCTTTCGCGCCGCACACACAGCGGATGATATCGTCGGAAGGTCCCTTTTCGGCATCAGCGCCCGCCGCTCCCGGTGATTGAGATTTCGAGGTAGTAGCAGGCGCCGCGGGTGTCGTCTTACGTCGTTTAGCGGAGCTCGGGGGAGCAGGAGACGGTGAAAGCTCGTTAAGCCTCGGATTCACACCTTTCGTCGAGCGGGCGCTGCGTCGGGGGTCTGATGGGGTTAGTGAGCTTGACGATGGTTGGACGAATGCGCAGCGATGGTGGGCTGCGACGATGAGGGGCTTCTTACCGGCCATCGTGGGTATGGTTTTGGGGTGGAGAGAACAGCAGGGTGCTTTTGGAGCAAGGTGATTTGGAAGAAAATGCGTGTCTGTCTACGAGCAAAACGCGAATGGCACTTGGGCACACAGAGATAGGATACGCAGGCAGCACGAAGAAAGCTCAGCTGGGAACCGGAATGGCAGAGCACACGCGTGCTAGCTTGAATTGGTTGCCTTCCTGGTCAGATCCAAATTCCCTCTCTTCTTGCCCCTCACTCTCAAATGGCGCCTTGGGGCGCGTTGTGATGCAGCGTGTAGGTCCTCCTCTCAAGCGATCCCCCTCTTCCTCGTGTACAGGTTGCTCCGGCCGAAGCAGAGCGAGCAGTATGGGCGCCGCTGGAGCTGGAAGTCGAAAACGGGTGGAGGCGGGCTGTGTAGCTGGGCAGCGCGCAACCGGTAGAGCAGTGGTGAGTCGGTGGTGATGTGGCCTGGGTGGAGAGCGAGGGAAGTGAGCCGGACTGATGATGAAATCTGTGGGTCTTGGCGGCATGCACGGCCACAGTGACTAAGCGAAGGTGTGGCGCTTACTCATGGTCTTGTCATCTGCCACCTGTGTGTTCACGGGCACACGAGTCCTTCATCTAGCATCTTCACTGCCACATGTTGTCTGCATCGTCACATTCAATTGAATACTCGTTATGGCCTCTGTATTGTTCCCTCCGAGAATCATCGAAAGAGTCATACAACTGTGCCCCGCAAATTAAGCGAGTATTCGCTGCTTTCACTACACCAATCAGATGAACTCATCTACATTCAGATGGCGCCGCATATCAACACATGTATGCTTTTTCTAATCATACTCATCGATAAGGGACATCTCACAAGGAGATGCCGAACTCCCGGATAGAATATCATTGACACCAATTTACCTCGGCCCTCGTCTTATAGCGCGTGCTTGGCCGTCCCCACACGCGTAGATACTCCATCCAGTACCTTACCATCTCCAAATGTCGCAATCCAATTCCTTATCCTCAACCAGACGCTCCCTCTGTCGCAGTCATCTCAAACCCTGGGCACGTAGACGGCATCAATACCCTGCATCCCGCCTCCTCCACATCCCGACATGAGCTCCAACGACCCTCCCGCAGTTCCCGCACACATCTCCATTTACGATGGAGAGAAAGTCCAAGATGCTATCAACCGGGGAATGACCCTCAGGCCGTGTCCGAAGGCGATCGAGCACTTCCGCGAAACTCCCCTCTGCGCGCGATACCTCAACAATGAAACCTACACCATCTCACATCCCGCCTCGTCGTTTCCCCGCAACAGCGGCGAAGACACCTTTTTCTCGATGACCCTCAACTCTTCCACCACCATCCGCCATTGTGTGTTGGTCTTTGACAAGTCCACTATGGATGAAATCATCTTTATGGCTTCGGTGGGAAGGGATTGTAACGGGCATCCGGATTTTGCACACGGCGGGTTTCTGTGCACCTTGATGGATGAGGTTATGGGGTATTGCATTGGATACAACTCGGGAAAGAGCTGTGTTACCGCGAAACTGGAGGTTGCGTTCAAGAGGCCGTTCAAGACACCAGGAGTGGCGGTTGCAAGGGCTAGAGTGGCAAGGAGAGAAGGGAGGAAATGGTGGGTGACTGGGGAAATTTTGGATGCAGAGGAGAAGATTGTGATTCAGGGAGATGCGTTGTTTATAGAAGCGGTGCCCAAGTTGTAGAAGTTCGAGTTGAAATCAGAAGATAGAGGTGAGTAAGAGTGTGATTTCGGTGTTTGTACATAGTATCTTAGAGCGAGTTGAACGGCGTTGGTGTGTGTTGAATACCTATTTGTAGTCATGGAATTTAAGGATATGGTGGTAGTAAATTAATGTTAAGAAATGAATATAACGTGAATTTGAATCGCCGAACAGCATGGATCGACTCTGACCCCGCTCACTCTCGAGCTTCGGGTCCCGGATCACCTTCATCCGCCCGCTCACCTCGATCATCCCAACAAGACTATAGTGATGCCCTATCCTTCTATCATCCTCTTCGGCGATTCCCTTACCGAGCAATCATTCTCACTGGAAAGAGGCGGCCATGGAGCAGCTCTATCCAACGCCTATGCCCGTCGCGCAGACGTCTTAAATCGGGGTATAACATCCATCCGTCATATACCACCTATATCATAGAAAACGAGAACGTACTAATCATCAACAAGGTCTCTCGGGTTATAATTCCGACTGGCTGTTACCCTTTCTCAACCAACTCCTCGTAGCACAACCGTTGGGAGTGCTTCTATGGATCATCATGGTTGGCGCAAATGATGCGTGCTTGCCGGGTTTTGTTCACCACGTACGTATATGTTCAACCACACTCATCGGATGAGATTGATGAAGTAAGATGAGAAGGTTCCTTTGGAGAGATTCAAGCAAAATTTGAAGAAGATGGTTTCGTCTATTATACAATACTCCTCCCAGCAAAGCAATGGGACGAAGACCCGGATACTACTTGTTTCTCCACCGCCGATTGATGTGGAGATGTTGAAACAATATGGGCCAAGGGGCGGAGCGGATCGGTCGGCGGAGGTGATGGTAGCATATGCGGATGCGGTTTTGGAAGTTGGACAGCAACTCGCCAAAGATCACGATGTCGCGGTTTTGGACTTTCATGAATTATTGTCAGTCACTGCTACGACTCAAGTCGTTAATCCATCTGCCAGCCGTCCTGTATCCCTGAGAGAATACTCCACTGATGGACTTCATCTTGGGCCAAAGGTAAGGCTATCCGCTGCTACTAGGGGGCTCTGGGGTTGATTCTGGGATTAGGGATACAAGGTTCTGTTTGAGGCCATTCAAGACATTATTGAGAGGGTTTGGCCAGATCTTACCCCAGAAAATCTTCCTATGAAGGTGAAACCCCCCTTAACAATTGATTATATGTTTCGAACTCACGGTTGAAAGGCACCCTGGTGGGGTAATCTGAACGCGGTGAAGATGTTCAAGGAAGCCGAGACAGATAACGGCCATGTTGAATTATGATTCAAGCGTGGTATCAAACAGAATTATGTATTCGACGATTACGACTATCCCTTGTTCAAAGTATTTCCCCAACCACTGTTTCCGTTAGCTCTGGCTTCACCATGGAATAGGGAGGCTACTTACCGAGGGTTTGCTTCCACATATTCATCCCAATCCCGCGCCTTCATTGTTGCCTTGTCCGCCTCTTCGTAGTCATCCTCGTCTACCTCCGGCCTAATCCCAGACTTCTCACCTCCGCCCTCAATAATACCACCTCTCCGGCGTTCCTCCTCAAGGTACTCCTCGATAGACATTGTAGGTAGATTATGGCTCGGCCCAAACACGCGCTGCTTCTCCATCTCACGTTGCGACACCAACCTGAAGGGGCGAAGAGGCTTGCCGTCTGGTGAAAGAAGGGCACCCCCTTTGATATTGTTATTGATCGTATCGAGTCTTTCACTGTATTCCGGGACTCCTCTTGTCATTTGGCGGTCATCTTTCTCGGGCTCTGGAGTAGGCTGGGGTGGCGGCGCCTTCGACAGAAGATCTGCCTCCAGTTTGATCATCTCCAGTGTTTGGATGGATTGTACGATAAGAAGCTCAAGATAGCTCTTATGGAAGGTGCGGGCATCTTCATCATCGGTTGAGTTTGATAGCGACTGTGATTTGAGTGAGCTTGGTCGATGAATATCTGTCTTCAACGTACCTCCACCTTGTTCTTCAGCTCCTTCTCTCGCTTGAACTGCACAATTTTCGCTTGTCTCCGCGCCCCAGGGTCCGAGGGTAATGAAGAAACCGACATGCTTCCACTACTTGCGCCTTCCGCGGCAGCTTTATCCGCCTCCGAGAGAAGTCCATAAGCTTCACAAAGCTCCAGAAATCTCTTCAGCGAACCACGGGCCTGGTCGAGTACTTGTTTCCGATTCTGCGATTTCCGCTTGAGGACCAACTCCGCCAAGGTATGATCCACCACAAGATACCTAAAAACAATAGTGTTAGAGAACTGTACTCTCAGCCGGTCGGTCGCCGTGCGCTTACTACCTCAGGTCTCCAGTAGCTACCTCTTCGAGACCCTCGTTCATGCTGAAGAGTGATGCCCGCGAAATCAGATCCTTGCATTGCTCGAGCTCGGAAATCGCCGCGTTGAGCTTGTCTTGATATTCATCGCTGTTGCTGTCGAAGAAGGAGTCGAGAGATTTCCGCTTCTTGTCCGCGGAGTCGAAGAGTGACCGGATGGTGGGTTCTGCGGGGCCTTCGGAGGACATTTCTTGGGTGAATGAGAAAGTGTGTGATTGAGAGCTTGCGGCGGGTGTGTGGAGGTCGAGATGTGATAAAACTGGGCGGTTTGATGTGAGTGGAGGATGGTGGTGGAGGAGTTGTATCTGCTTTGAATGGGAAGTGTTGAGGCAGGTGGGGGAGAGGCAAGCTCTGATGGTTACACACACATGCATCAACAAGCTATCCCATCGAGTGAGCGAGTTAAAAATATAATGATCTGTTTAAGTCTGTATTTCCTATGTTCAACTTTTGTGGTTTTGGAATGGGAGATATCCTAGGCTGCCTGGAATAATTCGAAATGGAGCATGCTCACGCAGGACAACAGGTATGAAAAGACAAGTTTAAAGCTATTTGATCCATGACGCCACAGCCTCGGCCTCAAACCGGGACTCAGATAAATCCATTGATGTTCTAATTAACTGCAATTTGTACCACCCGGCAATCACCTGCCCATTTTACCAATGTTCAACTCTCTTTTCATATTAGTTACATGTCTCCTCCATCATCAATAAAGATTCCTTCCCCATGAAGTTTAAATTCTACTTGGCAAAGTGCAACTCATAACCCAACCATCTCCTAGCATTCACACCCTCCACACTCAAACCCGGTTTGCCATAAGTCAATGGCGCAAAGAATACGTAGCCCGCAATGACAAGGACCCACGAGATGGCAGACGCAATCCACGCCAACCAAGGAGCAGCCCTATTGCCGGTGGCGGTGAGGCGGTCTGCCGGATCAACACAGAATACAAACTCAACCAGAGCGCCTGCGACGAGGGTGGAGGCAAGATGTGCCGGAAGGTAGTGGTGCAAGAAGAGCTGACGGCCCATAAGAAAGAAAGGGAAGTAGTGAAGAGCCCATGCAATGAAGAAGAAGCCGGTAGAATTGTAGAGCTTGCTTCGAGTGCGGCGGTCAAGAGCGTCAACACCTCGTCGTTGAGTAAGCTGGTCGGCCGCAAAAATACCAGCCAACACAGCGAGAAGTGATGAAGCAATCCACCAACCGACAGGATTGCCGAGGAAGTAAATCTGCTCCCTTGTGTCGTTCTTCGTCCAGAATGACACACCGCGGAGGAGGAAAGGCCATGAGATCGGCTGCGACGCATATGGATGTGACGAGGTGAGCATGTTATTGTGATGGAACATGGCTCTCTGCAGCTCCAAGTATTTCTTCCAGAATGGCATGGGCTTGATTATTCTGGGCTCCTTGGTGTTTCTCGGATCATCCTCCTTGAGCGATGGTATATCTTCAATAAACCAGATGTTTGATGTTTGAGGGACGTTTTTGTTTCCGTTGATTTCCTGTTGCTGGAATCCCCACTCTGGAAGAGGCTTCTTGTGTGTCCACATGGCGACTTTGCTCGGATTGTGGATGATCTTGATGTGGGATGACAGAGTTCGGAGCTCTGCTTTTGACTTTGCCCCCTCAATACGAATCTCAAAAAGTGTATCGTTGTGACGTTTTCCGTACGATTTTTCAAGATCAACAGTAGTGAATTCTTGATTGGTAGGGTAAGTCGGTGAGGCGACATCGTGACTCAGAAGGTCTGTGTTTGTCATGACATGATGGAATTTGACAACATCGCCGTTCTTGATAGGGCGGCCTGTTCGGGCGTCTTCAGGGAAGGGAACTGCAGGCATAATGACCCAGTGATTATTGGTATCATTGTACGGGTAGCCGGTGACCTGTTGACCTATCCAAGCCGTCAGGAACAGTTGAAACAAATAATCTCCAAATCTCACCTTGCGAAGAGATACGGCCATCATCGTATCGAAGAGGGTAGTTAGCATTGTGCGAGTGCAAAAACGCCTTTGTATCCTTGTGGCGGATCTGGACGGTATCATAGTAGTTGACGGAATAGCTGTTGACAGCAAGTGCGTTGTCGGCGAGGGTCTCTTGGAATTGAGGAGTCATAAAATCATCGCCAGGTCCGCTCCGGTACAGGACTGCGAAGTGAACTTGGAACCAGAAGAGATAGAAGAAGAAAGGAACAATGATCAATCCAAAGGCCCTGGCAAAGAAGTGCTTTGTAAAGTCTTGCATGGAAAGCCCTGAGCGATAGTCCAGAAGATTCCAAAGGTCAACAGCAACTGCAGCACCGATGGTCAAGAAAGTAAAGACGCCAACATATTTGGTAGAGATGACGCAGGAAAGGGAGAGACCAGTGAGAAGAAGCCACTTCCACCATTTACGGGAAAACGGAGAGTTGCGCAGTTTCGAGAAGCGGACATAGCAAAGTAAGGAACAAGCCATGGAGAAAATGAGGGTGGCATCGAGCAAGATCAACCTGGTCTGGCCCACATGAGCGTTATCTAAAGAAGTCGTCAGTCAATATTCTCATAACGTTACAGCCAAAAGGGTAGTACCAAAGATGAGGAAGATGGAAGCAGTTAACGCCGCAGGAAGACTATATCCACTTTCCCACATGGTCAAGAACACGACCGGAACTGTTAATGCTCCTTGAATAGCCGACATGGCGCGGAATGCAACATATGGCACTTGGTGGGTAATGTAGGAATCCCCAATGTTATCGAACTTGAAGTGTCCATCATAGCCGACAAACCACCCCATCAAGGCAAGCAGTAGCTTTGCAAATGGCGGATGCACATCGAAGAAGTAGGTTCGTTCAAGGTACTAAATGGTGTCAGAAGGTGGAATTCCGTTGGCAGGTCTCTTGGGTCAACGCACATAAGACGCAAACTATGGCCATATCAGCAATTGAAGCTGGAAAAAAGGATTCTGCGAACTGCACCTTTCCAAAGTGAACTTCATCAAATACAACTTCATCAGGATAGGTGATTCCCCAGAATCTTGTCGCAAAGGCCAAGAGAGTGACGAGGGCAAGGCCAACTTTGAAACCTGTCTCAGGAAGGTCTCTGCGGATCAAAGGCTTCCGGGGCTTCTCTTCAATGCGTTCGTCTTCGGAGGCTGACAATCCCGTGGGCGTGTCCGGACGTAGGTCTCCTTTTTTCCTACCGCGCTGGCGGACACCAGCTGTTGGGTCCATGAGGGGTTGAGCTTCGAGCCAATTGGCAGCTAGGAATGAAGCCGTCTCTGGGCGGATGAGATGTAATGGAGGTCAAGACGAGCAGGACGATGGAGGAGGTTCGGGAGAGGTCGGAGATGGGGCGAAGGAAGGTGGAGAAGCTCCTGTGGAGCAGAAATCGGAGCTGGTTGCTGGTTGGTGTTGCAAAGTGTCAACAAGGGTGTGTGGTCTGTCTGCCCGTGCCCGTGCTTTCCTGACTGGACACCACTCTGCACTCGCATGTCCGGGCTGGTTGTGGCGAGCCTCATCGCGTTCACCACCATCATCATCACCATCGCCGCCCTCCAACCTCCGCCAGAAACCCTCCCTCCAGTGAACTCTCCACATATACCTCACCTCCCTCAATGTCCGCAGTACATCCCTCGCGTAAAGCCTATGTCGAGGATGCCGACGTAAGTTTCCTGCTGCCTTTCCCACGTTGAAGCCTGCTCATCCAGCTTACCAGGACCTAGGAAGAGATGCTGGATCTGGCCAGCGTGCCTATCGACCGCGACTATGCCATCCCCTCGACTGCCCGGGCCGGAATAGCTCCTGAAAAGGCCTCCGCCATCATTGAGCAGATGGACCGCAAGAAGAAGGCTGCTGCCATAATTGTACCCACCGATGATGGCCGCGTACGGACACGCCTACGAGAACTCGGAGAGCCCGTCACCCTCTTCGGCGAAGGTCCCGCAGACCGCCGTGACCGTCTTCGAGAGCTCCTCTACCTACGACAGGAAGGCCTGGACGCCGACGCCATGGACCTCGACATGCGAGATACTTCTGCGACCCCAGCCGCCGAAGAGGCCGAAGATGAGGAGGAATTTTACACACCCGGCGAACCGGAACTATTGGAAGCTCGAAAGGAGATTGCGAAGTATTCGTTGCCCAGGGCGAAAGAGAGGATACAGCACCAAATCGCCAATCACAAGATACCCCTCCAAAAACACATCAAACATCGACGAGCATTGAAGGAGGATTTGGCAAAATTTGAGATATTGGGGTCCCAGATCGCTGGAGAGCGTCCAATGTCTCTTGCGCGATTTTCTCCTGACGGTAACCTCATCGCCGCCGGTAATTGGAGTGGGACGATGCGGCTACTCTCTACTCCGAAACTTGAAGAAAAGAAAGTGTTTCGTGGACACACCGACCGGGTTGGGGGTATCTCTTGGCACCCCTCATCAACGACCAGCCTTTCAGAAGACTTAGCTAATCTAGCCTCGGGCGGCGCGGAGGGCAACATCCATCTATGGTCCTTAACCAACGACAAGCCTATATCAACGCTATCTGGACACTCGGGACGTGTAGCTCGTGTTGAGTACCACCCGTGCGGGAAATACCTGGCGTCTGCTTCCTTTGACACAACATGGAGGCTTTGGGACTTGGAAACACAAAAGGAGTTGTTGTTACAGGAAGGACATTCACGAGAAGTGTACACCGTGGCGTTCCAGGGAGATGGTGCCTTGATTGCATCTGGAGGTTATGATTCAATCGGCAGGGTCTGGGATATCCGGACAGGGCGGACTATTATGATATTGGATGGTCATATCCGCGAAATCACTGGTCTTTCGTGGCATCCCGACGGATACCGAGTGGCTTCTTCGTCCGGAGATGCATCTGTTAAGATTTGGGACGTGAGGATGGTGCAGTGTGTTGCGACTATAGGTGCCCATAAGAATTTGGTCAGTGATGTGAGGTTTTTCAATGGGCCGCGGTCAGCTGTGGGAGAATTGAACACCTCCGGGACGTATTTTGTCACCAGTGGATTCGACGACGAGGCCAGAATCTACTCGAGTGATGATTGGGCATTCGTCAAGTCTCTGGGCGCGCATACTGGCAAGGTTTCCAGTGTAGACGTCAGTCTTGATGGGAGGTACATTGTAACAAGCGGACATGACAGAACGGTCAAACTTTGGGCTAGGGAGGATATAGAGCTTTGAGATACAAAATGCGGCAAAATAGTTAGTCATTTATAATGAAGGCCCAGAACGTTCAGCCTGGAATATTTTGAGTTGCTCCTTCTGACCAATCCATCAAAATCAAACAGATGGAACGAAGAGAATCCATCCCTGATCATTTTTACGACATACACTCTTGTCCCCGTTCCACTTTGTCATCGCTCTGTTTAAAAGCCACTGGCTTGACATCTTACCCCACATCGGGCTTGATCAATATCTTCTCTCAGATACAGGTTCCCAGCTTCCATCCCTTCCAGTTCACCTGAACTACCTCCAATGCCAACAGCAACCTTTGACTGCGATCTCGAGCAGGGGCTTCTGGCGAATTCTCCCAGCCCTATCGTCCCAACTGACCAGGACAAGAACGAACCTATCGACAGCACTCAAAATGAACATCAACAGGATCTAAACAGTAACCTGGTCGAGCAGCACGGCGAAATGCATTCAGATAAACCGCAGCACCTGGCATCTTCTCACGACGAAAAGTCAGAACCCCAGGACCTCGCATCGAACCCCGATCACAATCCGCATCCCAGCAAAACAAACGAACAACCACAGCAATTGATTGAAGCCAAACTCAAGAAACTTCAAGAAAAGAAGGCGAAGCAGAAGCAGAAGCAGAAACGCCACTGCCACCACCCTCACCGTCATAAATGCCGCCACCACCACCATCATACCGCCGATAAGAACCATAGCGAACCAAGTGGAAAATCCAATGATCCAAATGTCGGGAAATCGTCAACCACAATGCCGAAAACCCCATCGCCGTTATTTAAGCTCCCATACCGCCCCTTCAAGCCGTCTCCGCTGGCGCAATCATCCACCATTCAGGAAACACCTGGTCCAAGCCGGTCAGGGACGATATCGTCAACTCTCGGCTTAAACCTCAAACGAAGTAAACACAAGAACGATAATCTTGAACCCAAGACCGCTACTGCTTCATCCTCCTCCTCCCTTGAGAATCGTATCAGCACCGCAACGGCAATAAGCGAAAAGACCGCTAGATCGGAAGAGAAGAACCCCGAAGAAGATGAAGGAGAGGAAGCGGAAGCGGAAGAAGAGGAGGAGAAAGACACCCGGCTTCCGGTGGCGATTGAACCCCCGATGTATGATCGGGAGTATTTGAACACCATTGAGGATCTGTTGGTGATGGGGGTGCTGGGGTTTTTGTATTTGGCGGGGTTTTTGGCCATGGCAGTGTTGGTGTGGTGGGAGTGGAAGTGGTAGGGGAAGGGTGGATGAGACACGGTGAGAAAATGGGTGGGGTCGTTGACGCTGGTGGTGGAAAGAAAGATGGTGATAGGTGATTGATGGGGACGGATAATGTTAGATGAACTGAGAGTTGATACCATTTGGAGATTTGGAGATGATGTTTGCCTCTCTGTCGTTTTTCTTGAATGGGAGGTCTGGGACGGATGTCGTGGAAGTCAGACAGCTTCGGTAACGGAGAAAAGAATAATGTAACGAACTAAACTGGTGACACTTGTAGTGATCGAGACGAGCGTACACAAAACTTTATTACTGATACTCTGTTTACCAGGTTAATTCCTCAGTGTGATAACTCACGATGTCGGCAACTGGAAATAGCCATTCATAGAAAATCATGTGGATGTTGCACCAGACGTAGTTTTCACATTGAAATAAGTACCCAGTCAACTCAAACCCCAAAAATTCCAATGCTCTACACTTTCTCCCTCCTCTTCAATCCCAAATCCTTCCAGATTTCCCTCAACACCGCTCTCCCTTCCACCGACATCCTATCCCCCACCCTCGCCATCCCCTCTTTCCCAAGAATCTCCGCCACGAATCCAATCCCTAATGCCACTTCCTTCTTCACCTCCCCGTCGATCCTTTCTTCCAACACCCTCTTCACATACACCTCCAACAATGGTCCCACCGACTTGGCCACCATCTTCTTCTCTCGCCTTATCTCACTTTCCAACTGCTCGCGGTTCCTACGATTATGGGAGCGGACTGTCGACGCAGGTGGTTCGCACAAGTTCTGCACCACACGGGAGAAGGCGCGCGCGGCGATGATGGAGAGATGGGGACCAGGGCCATTATCTGCGCTGGTTGACAGAATCCAGGGCGGGTGGATTGGCAGGTCTGATTTTCGTCGGGTCAGGCGTGGGTTGAAGAGAAGGGAGAGTAGCTGAGAGAGGAGGGGTATCAAGAGGTGGTAGCGATTTCGGACACGTTGACGGTGGAAGGAGAGGATGGCGGAGATTGGAGAAACGATTGAGAGGTAGAGCGATTCGGGGGTGAATTCAGAGGCCGCGGGAATTGTTGGGCCGTTCGGAGAGGTGAGGATCGTGAGAGATGCAATAGTGCTATCGATTTGATGTTGAGTTGTAGACCATTGTTGAGTTCGGATTAAAGAGTCGAGAGAAATCAGGATAGAGTAGAAGGCCACAGCTGATGTAACTTGAGGGAGGCGGAGAGTAAGAACGATTTGGAAGTGGGCGACCGCGGCGATCGCTGGAGAGGTCGGGGAAATAGGAGCAGGAGGAGCTAAAAGTATTCAGTGAGTATTGTGGATCAGAAGAGGCACCAAGTGGAAGGAAAGCACTTACAGGAAATAGTGTCAACATGAACCTTGAGGAGTTGCCATGCAACAGGCGAAATCTCATCCGAGAGACAACCAGCGGCGAGAGATTGAAGTGAAGTGGCATGATCAGGCTGCGGAAGGCGGACGAGAAGCGAACGATAAGGAGACAAAACTCGGGGATGAAGGTCTAGTGGTAGAACTTCCAACGCGATCACAGCGAGAGCTGAAGCGGCGATCGAGTCTTCTGAAGATTCCGCAATATCAAAAACGAGAGATATTGCTTCCAATGTGGCTTCTGTATCACTTCCGAGAGGTGGTGATTGTGTCACGAGATGTTTAGTGACCCTAGATCCCACGTCCCAGACACCTCCGCGATCATTGCGTTCTAAAGCCCAAATCTCTCTCCACATCCTGAGGTAATGGGCCTGATGAAGGGCAGTGGTTGATAACTTTTGGTCCAGCGCTTTGAGAACATTTCTTCTGACTTCCTTTAGTCGAGCGTCAGTGTCTTGATCTTCGCCTTTCGCCAAACCCCAGAGCCCAGTGAGAGTTGTACAAGAGAATGTAAGGTCTTGGTCCGAAATCTTTGCCGGTTTAGTGGAGACTCCTTGGGTCGAAGTTAAAACATTTCTTAGGAAATCTTTCATCTTCTCCTGATCGCTGTTGGACACGGCGTGTTGCAGTATCCTCTTTGCGGTATTTTCGGCTCCAGGAAGTTGAAATAATGTCCGGAAAACGTCGACAGACTGAGTCAACTGCGAAGTAGCATTTCCGACCCTCCATAGTTTGTGGATCACAGGGTGTAGTGCGGTGTGTCCTCCACATACTTCTAGAAGAAGTAGCGTATCCAAAATCATCTCCCGGTGGTTTCGCTTGATCGCATCGAGCGGATACTGCATTATGCTGAAAGCAACGAGCTCAATTGTTTCGTCAAGGACGGTTGCCGCCTTGGTCTTGGACTTCGACTTGAGAGCTGCCGGCACATCGTGAGCCAAAGATGGATATGGATCCAGTTTGGCCAGTAAAGCTGACAAGACGGCATCTGCATTTGTCAGTAACTTCCAGTATATGGGTATGAAAGCGCAAACCTTTCAAGGCCGGGTATTCAAAAAAGGAAGGATTTTGAACCATTGAGCGCCACACAGCATTTACTGGAGCATTAGGTTCTGAGAGAGCAGCCTCTAGCAACGAGTCCACAAATGTGCACCTAGTCTCAGAGCCCACAAGTTCAAGCGCTGACAAGAACCGTCCTGCAACTGCAACTGCAACTCCGTTTGCGAATTTTGGAATCTTTCCCTTCCAACCATTTGCACAAGCCTCCAAGACTTGCTGGGTTGCTTCAACGTCGTTTGTTTTTGCACCATCTGTGGTGCGGAGGATTATTTCCGCTGCTAAGAGACCAACTTCTTCTGTTTCGGTGTCCAGCTTCTTGATGATCTTCTTTGCTCTTTTAAATGCCCCTGACATCGTACCAGGCTCAATATCTGCAATCCTCACAACAACTCTCCACGCAGTGGTTTCTGTTTCTTTCACGGCGGAAGCCACGATGTCGGGCAAAATACCACTGGAGATAAGCCGCTTCTCGGTCTCTGGCTTGCGGATTCCTCGTAGCGTAGCGTCAAGAATATCCCATTTTTGTTCATTCCCCAACTCCTTCACCAACCGTTCAATTTGGGTTGGGATCAAGCTCGACTCAACACGTTTTGCAAATGACTTCTTGACGCTGCTCAGCGCCCATATATCAGCCGGAAGACCCTCTTTCCAGTGTTCGATAAAACCGAGAAGATCACGAGCTTTGGTGAATCCTTCAATCAGAAGATCCACAACCCGAGATAGATGATCGCTGGGTTGTGATATTGTGATTGCAGAAAAAAGGTCTTGCGCAAGGAGGTTGTTGGAAGGATGAAGAAAGGCGTCAAAATCATTTCGTAGCACTTGTTCGACGATGTTCCAGCGAATGTTGTTGGGCGTACGGTTGAGATTGGCAGTCTGCCTGACGATTTCAGCCAAAGCGTTCAGAGGAAGCGCAACCTCTGCCTCAGTCATCGCTTCCAGAAGCGCGGATATATTATTACAGCCTTCTTGTGATACTTGGGCGTTGGTTGAGAGATCTAAATCGAGTACCGCAGATAATAATGCTCGATAAACAGTCTCTACCGTCTCTGGATCAGGCTTGGCATGCTGTTTACGTTGAAGTGTTTTCAGTGCAACTTTGAACATGACAGGTAAGTGAAATTGAGAGGTCGTATTTGCTTTTTCGGGTACGGCGGTACTTTCACACCGTAGAGGTCGTAAGAGGGCGGTAAGCTCATTGGTGGACGGCTTTGACGGATTTTTGGAATTCCCCACCTGGGTAGGTTGTAGAATGTTTGATGGGAATATGTACTCGGAAAGCATCTCTTCGAGGATTAACTTGAGGGAACCTGGAGTGCGGTTGTCAATGAGAAGAACCGAAGCAGGTTGTAAACATTTCTCCGACCATGATGTCGAGATCTAGACAAGTCAGCAAATCATGTACTGAGACGTCATTTCCAGCAGTACCTTTTTGATATTTGAGTTTCCCCAGACACTGCTCCTCCAGAGCCACAGAAAATTCTCAACCCAGCTCGTTTGGACTGAAAGTGTCCTCCGCAACAGCACTTGTGACACCCCGAAGAAGTCGCCCAACAAAGCAGCGCTTGTCTCCACCGGAACCTTCGTCGCTACCATAGCAGATCCATTATTTGCCCCCAACCCTCTTAGTGTCTCCAATACCGTCGCAACAGCCTCCAAATTCGGTGTCACTGGATCCTCCTCTTCATCGATGTCCATGGCGTCCTCGCTCAGAGTGGGTAGTGTCTCCTCTTCCAATTTTTTTCGTAGCTCGTCCATCATTCTTCCCACAGCTGCAACAACACTGTGCTTCTTCAGAATAACTGAAACAGCATTAGGATCCTCAACAGCGCCCAACAAGTCCACCAATAGCCTCCAGCTTTCCGGAGATGCGCGACCGGCTGGATCATCTTCCTCCTTCAACCTTTGCGCAAGCCATTCCAACAACCATTCGTTCTGTCTTGGGAAATAGATATTTTGCGCTCCGTCGAAAAGTTCTCGGGCGGTGGGGAGGAGGGCGAGTAGTCGGCGGTCTCTGGCGCGCAAGGATTTCGTAACATCTGCGGTTTTTCCGAACGGAATTAACTGTAATTGGTGATCAATAGTGTCAGTATGCACACATTGATGTAATCATGTGAGATTCAGTGAGAGAAACGCACTGGGTCAAGGAGCGGCATCGTTCGAAGCTATCGGTGGGTCGCGAAATCTGAAGTTTTGCGACTGCGACGAGATCGAGCTTATTTTCAGCCTCATGGAACTTGCCGTGCGCGTGCGCATCAAACTGCGCATGTCATGCGACCTCATCCATCACGACGGACATCAATTATTCACAACTCGCAACCGTCACCAAAAAGGGCGTGTACTCAGATGTGAAAGCTCACAGCCAGTGTGGATCAAGAAAGAGTGAATGTGAATTGATTTCCAGATAAAAACAATAGAAAAGAAGCTTTTTGCCCAATGACATAGGAAAAATAAAACACCAACGTTATTATCCGAGTCGCTCTACCTCATTAACCCCCTTTTTTACAGGATCGATTATAGCTTAGTATGTCCGGATCGCAAGATAGCATATAAACAACTAGCACAGGTCTTTTCATCCAGCCTATCCTCTCTTTTTACCAGCAACAGGATATCCGTTGTTTGAAGCAACCATCGCCAGATTCTTCACCTGCCATACAGCCTTGTCACCCTCACCATCCAAACTTTTCAGTCACAACTTCCACGCTCCTCCCGTGTCTCATCATCGATGCACAAGCATTCCGCACATCCCTCACCATACTATCTGGCCCACACACCACCACTCCTAAACCATCTTTTGCCACCAGCCCCAGCATAGTCTTCAAATCAGGCCTATATCCCTTCGTCTGTGTGACATGAACCAACACCTCCACGCCCGCCATCCTCAATTCATTCATGGCCTCCACCGGAAGCCAAGTCCTGCTACAATCCTCAGCTCTGACAATCCATAACAAGACCATTTTCTTCCCCATCCTCCGCTGCATTTCCGGATCACTTCCTCTATCCTGAACCGCGATCCCGTGGATGAGGGGGTAAACGACTGCAATACCGCTTCCACCGGCAACGGCGACTGCGACAGGTGCGGAGTCAAGACATTCAAAAGCATGATCGGATCCATATGGGCCGTCAACAATGGCGGATACTTCGGAGTGTTGTGATGCCGCGCGAGTGAGTTGATGTGAAAACCCATCTCGTGCGCGAATAAGGAGGTCAATACGGGTACCCCAAGGTGGTGGAGGGGTGATTATGGAGAATGGATGCGGATGGTTAAGGAGTGCGACTTGCGGGATAGAGAGGAAGACATGATCTCCTGATTGCCAGGAAAAGGATGGAGGAGGCATGAGCGATACGCAAACTGTTTCTCCGTCGGGGTAGAGGGTTACATTGCCGGTCATGCGGGTTGAAGCGTAGAGAATGCGGTAAAGGATGCGATCGAGGAGGAAAATGAGGACTGCTGCAAGTACATAGGGGCGGGCGGTAGGGTGGTGGAAGAAGAGGAAGATGAGGGCGATAGTTTGAAGAAGAACGTGGAGGAAGAGAAAGACTTCGTAAAAGGCGGCGCGGAACTCTTCCTTGGACGTAAGACCGAGTAATATGTAGGAGGACCAAGAGACCAGGCCGAATGCTATTCCTGGGATGGCTAAATATTTCCCAAGTGGCCATTCATCTGCCTGAACGGAGATAAGTAGGAGGCCAAGGCGATGAACATAGGAATACATACTAGCAAAGTTCTTTGCACCCACAAAAACCCAGCAAAGTGCCCACAAGCAGCTAATATACAAACCCTTCCAGCCGCGCGGTGCAAGATATTAAGTCTCTCATATGACCAGCCCGTTAACCACTTCAAGGACGGATTTTTTGCTGACATCAGATACAACAGCGGAAGATTGATAACAAACACACATCCCATTCTGTCCGCAACAATGAAGATCTTCATCGGGAGGAGAGATACTCGATAGAACCCGTAGAACCCGTTCAATCCGTAATAACCAAGGAGAAGTAGGCAAGTTGATATTGGTGGAGATTCATATCCCCACCATTGGCTTGGCTGATATTCGAGAATGCCGCGTATTCGAAGCCATATGCTGTTCCATATTCCGCGCTTTTCTGCGCCGGGGAGAAGCGGTTTCGTTTCATCGCTTTCCGCGGTTCGAGGGGGTCGACTCGAACTTGGTCGAGGTTGACGACATGGGGCGCTATAGCCATCCTCGCCATTGTTTCTTGCATGCCGTTGACGTTTTCGAAGATGGAGCCGAAACTGGTGGGCCACACATACTAACACCAAAATTCCGAGGAGCAGGAGGTTATAAGTCGTCATGAACCATCTTGAGAACAAAATCCCCTCGACGATCTCCTCAAATAATGGGTTCCGCGATTCCTCGGGTTGGTCTGCGTCGGTCGGAGTCGGTCCAGATATTGTTGCACTTCCGAGCCTTTTGTTCGCCGCTGCGATAGCAAGGCGGAATATTTCTATCTCCGCCATGGGATTTGGAGTCGCTGCATGCAGTGTTTTCGTTCCGCCGTTTTCACTTTTCTCGATGCGAAAGCTTGGGCTGTGTTGTGGTGGAGCTCGACGTTGTCGGTCTAATAAGTTCGACAAAATATTAGCTACCAAGAGCTCCGCGGACTTTGAAAAAGTGGTCAGCCTCGGGAAACCGAACAATGTGAACCTCGAGATGCCCACTCGGAAGCTTCGGCAGGTAGAATGGAGCGGGAGAGAGTGTTCGGAGGGTTTTTCGAGATGAAGTGGTGTGGCGGGAACGAGTTATGAGGTGGGGATCAGATAACGGCGATAACGGGTGGTGGCACGTGTTGCACGTTGGCTGTGGTCTGATCCAAAATCCGCTAAGCTCAAGAGAACGTCATGTGTAACACTCCGTGGCACTGTTCTTCCTGGATCTGGCGTTTCGTCTGAATATTGGCCTGAAGGCACAATGGATGTCGGTTTTGGCGGTGGGGGCTGTAAAGCAATTATTGGAGATGCACAAATAAAAACCCTTGCCCATGCCATCATTTGATTTTGTTTACCATGCTGATCCGGCATGCATCACATGGGTCCAATTGATTGAGTTTAATGATGAAGGTTGTCACCTTCCCATTATCATCAATAAAGTTTAGTTAGTTGTCTACCACTTCTACAAATCATGCATCCACTGCCATCTCATCTTCCTCTCCCTCCTCCTCATCGCTCATTAATTCCCTCAATCTATCCTTATTTCTTCTCCATTGCTCTCCCCAACTCAGTTTCCCATCATACTCTCTCCACGTATCTATTGTCCCCAAATCCCCCAGATGCCTCATGGTCGGTCTCCCATGCGGACAGTTCCACGGCTTATCCAATTCTCCCATATGCCTGACGACCCGCTCCATTTGTTTTTTATGCAATGCTTTTCCTACCATGATACTCTTTCTACATGCCCGCATCGCAAACATGGCTCTTACTTTTGCTGGCCGTACCAACACGCCATTTCCACCCGGATTTTGATGCAGCAGATGGACCAACTCCTCAAAATCCCCCATTCCGAAGACTGTGTCTTTGCTCATCGGAACACTCATCAGTCTGCATTTTTTCCCAGGCATTTCGTCGTCATTGACTTTTACAATGAACCCGTTCTTCTTGAAGACATCCAAGTTCGCGATCACCGCAATCTCGTCCATGGCCATGAGTTCCAGCTGTTTGGGCACTGCGAGAGGCTGTGGGGAAACGGTAGTCGTCTGCTGAAGTGTTTCGAAATTGTATTTCTCATCGGAAGCATGTTGGTCGATGATGAAGAGTTCATCAGCACGGGTAGTGAGGATGAAGCCAAGGTTAAATTGGCCTTTGATATGCATTCGCAGGAAATCAGATTTGCTGATCGTGAGTGTGAGACGGGTTTCTGCTGCTTGATCGGAGTCGTCGGTAACGTCTTGGGACGCTGTTGTTGTGATCTGGGTGATGGGTATTGGGGTAGAGGAGGCCCTGGAAGAGTAGGAATGAATCTGAGAGAGAGAACTAGGCAGGGGAAGGATGAGATCGTAAGTGCTGGTAGTGGGAGAGCCACGGAGGATTGTAGCCGCGCGAGCAAGCATATCCGAAGAAGGGAGAGAAACAGCTTCCGTTTCTGCTTCTTGAAGACGGCGTGTAGCACGGCGCCGAGCCTCGGCATCAGCTTGGGTTGGTGGTAGGTAATCCCCGTCTTCGTCTTCGTCATCATCGAGAGTGATTATTTTTGGTTTTGACATTTCAGAACGCGAATCATCCTCTTCCTGATCGTATTCTTCCAGCGTCCTCTGAGGTGATGATGAGATGATTTGCCGTTCATCTTGGTTCTCGGCGACTTCGTGGTTTTCATCTTCGTTGGGCTCGGATTTGTTATCATGATCAACCAAGGCGTCGGAAAATATGGGACCTTCCACGCCATCAGTTCGACATGTATTCGGATAACTGATGTCGCACTCGGGGGACGGTGCTTCCTCATCATTTTTCGAATCATCGGCCAAATCCTTCTCTATGGGCCGCTGAGTGTCTTGTGAGGGTACAGGCCCCACATCCTCTTCAACCTCATCCATAATCTCATCCTCCTCACTTTCTTCATCGTTTTCTTCTTCATCCCTCAAATCTCGGCTGTTCAAATCACTCTGCGAAGCCTGTGTTCCAGGGGCTCTAAATTTACTCAAAGAGCCCACAAACCCCTTTAACCTCCTCTCCTTCGTTTCACTGGTTTCATCAATCTTCCTTCGCTTCGAAGGTTGTGGGTATTCATTGTGCGGTAACGGTCCAGAGATAACAGGGCTCCTATCACCAATTGTTATCGTTGCAGAAGCGTTAATTTTGCGTGGTAATCTCGTTGTAGGAGGATATTGGGTGGATGGAATTTGAGATGAAGGAATGGGATCTTCATCAACAATTTCGGGCGAAGGAGAGCGCTGGCGGGTTTGGCCGATGAAAGGACGGGTGGCCATAGGTAAAGAAGCTGGTTCCGGCGAGGAGGGAGCAGGTGGCGTTGATGAACCCGGAGGTTGGACGAATGAGGGTGGTTTGAAGGGCTTGGATATGGCGACTCCTTTCTGTGTTTCGTGACTATAAGAAGCAGTGAGGGGCGCGTTTTGAGGCCCATCTGTCAGAGCACCAGCGCTTGATGGCGGTTCAGATGGTGCTGATTTTGATCTAACAAGAGAAGAAAAGGCTCCAATGTTGAGCTGCTTCAGGCGTTGCGATGAGCCGAGTTGATTGACCGGGACAGTTTGCTCCTGTCGTTCGAACAGATCCAGCAGCGAATTCTAGACAGACAGCTCGTTAGTTCCAACCATTACTCTCAATACTGCAAGTACATAGAATCACCTTCAGACTCTCGAGTAGATCGGCCTGGTCATGTAACAAAATGGTCCTCTTATCGGGAGAAACATTTACATCATATGCATCTGAGATAGCCATTAGAAATGAATCGGAATAGCATATTAGAAGATGTACCGGTATCGAGCTGTATGTCTGCGAAAATGAATGGAGATTGTGTCACATTAAAGCCCTTATAAACCTCATTGATTGCTTTCGAGATCTACCAAAAATTAGTAACCATCGGGCAACCAAACCGACAATGAGAAACGAACCTGGGGGAGATTGCACGGCCTTCCGTTGACAAAGAACATTTGTCGATCAGGTGCATTTCTCCCTTCCCCCACAACTGGTCTTGAGATATGTCCCAAGACTTTGACCGTTCGGCTTCTAGTATTGATCAATATACCTACACAATATAGCTGGCTTTTCAAATTCACTCACTCTTTCCGGGCTCCAGCTGCCTTCGCCAAAGCACCTTTCAACGTCGGTTTCAGCTCAAACTGCAGATCTAGAGGAACCAAAGCTGCCAAGGACTTTGACCCAAAGACATTGATGATGTTTTCCCTCGTTGTTGGATTTCCTTTCGTGGCAAAAGCCGGAGTCCGTTTGCTTTTATTTTGTCGTCGTCAGCTAACTCAGCCCGATGGACACAAAGACAGTGCACTCACCCTTTGGTCATTTGGTTGAAAACCGAGAATTTTACATTCACGCAGATGCACGCATAGGCCTGGAGGTATCCCAAAACTTTGGCGTACTCTCTCTTTATGTTTCTTTCCAATTCTTTCCTTCTGACAGGCAGCGTCTTGAATAAATTTGCTGAGCACACTGAAGTGCCTTTTGACGCAGCAACAACGCTCTGAGACTGTAACTTCCCTGAACCTTCAAAAACCAGCTTCACACCTTTTGGTGCCTCACATGCTCTTGCGGTCGTGATTGTGAGGTCAGAGAGCGCGCACAACGATGATAGCGCCTCCCCACGAAATCCAAAAGTCGACACTGTGTCGAGGTCTGAGTAGTCGCGGAGTTTTGAGGTGTAGTGCTTCAAGGCTATTCTTTGATCGTCATTCCCGGCCCTCGACAGTATCAACAGAAGACCAACCGATGGATTCGTAGTTTTCTGGGGCAACACCGTCTCCATTGTCAATTACCTCAATACTCTCAAGGCCATAATTTTTGAATCGAACTTCAATGGATGTTGCATTCGCGTCGAGGGCGTTTTCAACGAGCTCTTTGACAGCAGAAGTGAGGCCTTCATTGATGACTTGGCCAGACTGGATATGGTGGACCTAGATAGCGGGGAGTCAGCAAGGATTGAGAAGGGAGTAGAAAGACAGGGCCCACAGAGCGACGGTCGAGTTGTTGGATCAGGGACATGGTTGAGGGAGGTTGAGAGCCGCGACGTCAAAGAGACGCGTTTAGTGGTGACGCGCGCTCACGCGAGACGGCGTGGTGGTGGTGCAAGGTTGGGAAACATCCACGAGTTGAGACCCCGCCTTGATGCGCTGGAGCTCAGGTCCACATCAGGACACACCGTCACCATCTGTTCTGTTATTCATCATCTTCCACTCTGCCATCCGCTGACCACACTCTCTTCATCTACCCCACTCGATCGCCTGCCAGTCGTCGGATAACTATCATCACTTGTGTTCCGTTTTTACCTCTGAAGCTTCACAAAGCTCCCGACAGCTCCTATGTCTCTCATACCACAAGCTCAAATCCCTACCCTCTCCCTTCTCTACGCAACCGGCCGCCTCCGCCCCGTAGCAACATCGCCTCTCCACGCTCCGTCCGCTTCCCTCAACTCTCGCATCGGTCTCATCCGCAATGACATCACAAAGCTCTCCCTCCAGAACGGCGCTATCGTCAATGCCGCCAACCGCCGACTGTTGGGCGGAGGTGGAGTTGATGGTGCAATCCATCGTGCAGCGGGGTCGGATTTGGTGAAAGAGTGCCGTACATTGGGGGGTTGCGAGACGGGACAGGCGAAGATTACAGATGCGTACAGGTTGCCGTGCAAAAAGGTCATCCATGCCGTGGGCCCTGTTTACGGTGCGAGTGGAGAAGACTCTGAGGCATTGTTGGTAAGTGGCACTTCTACATTGACCTATCTATCAACCATCTACTTTTGTAGATGAAGCTGACCATTCTACTTCGGACACAACCAGACTTCCTGCTATCGTACTTCTCTCCGTCTTGCTGTTGAGCACAACCTTGATACTGTGGCTTTCTCTGCAATATCCACCGGCATCTACGGCTACCCGTCTCAGAAAGCCGCGCGCACCGCAATCAAGACCGTCCGCGAGTTCCTGGATACGGATGCCGGAAAAAAGTTGTCACTCGTCGTGTTCGTCAATTTCGAGATGAAAGATGTCAACGCTTACAACGAAATAATTCCGTCAGTCATAAATTACTGATAAATAACATATTATGAATACTAATCAACGCGCCAGTGAATATTTCCCTCCGGTCGACGAAGAGAAAAAGAAATCAACTGAAGAGGAGAAAGGTACAAGTTCCGAGGGAACAGAACCTGCCAAAACACCTGAGCCAAAAGGCGAACCTTAGAAGAACAGCAAATCAGAGACACAGGATCTATTTTATCCGGTGTCCCAATCAAACCGGTGAAGATCGCTCCTAACATTATTCATGACGGGCGGCATAATAAGGGCAGGGAAAGATTGCAACTACGACCCACTACTGCGCTATCAAAGATGCCTTTGAAATTATCCACAACGAATAGTTGAGGGGGAAGGGGGTCTCTTGGGTTTTTGGTGTGTTATCTATCAAGTGTTTCTGCAGCATGAGCATGAATTAGCTTGATTGATTGATTGATTGAATTCATTTTAGCGCATGCGTCCCGTTGGGATATGGCGCGGCCAACCACATACACTTTTCTTCCTCACCTCCTCCCCGTTGATTCATTTCCTTCGAGCATGAATTTGATTGATTGATTGATTGATTGATATCATTTAAGCGCATGCGTCCCGTTAGCATGAATTAGCTTGATTGATTGATTGATTGATTGATTGAATTCATTTTAGCGCATGCGTCCCGTAGGGATATGGCGCGGCAACTACTCTACAACCTCCACCCTCCCCTCCCCTATGGTTCTAATTCTTTACAGGCTTTCTGTATACATGATGTTCGTCCGTTGTCAACCCTCTTTCTCGCCGACCCTTCGCACTGGCGATGGCCGCCTTTTGAGTTGTGATGGCAGTCTGCTAAGCACGCTCTCTCCTCTTTCTGTGTCATTGTGATATATAATCCACCTCTCCTCTGCTCTCCTCTGCTCTCCTCTGCTCTCCTCTGCTCTCCTCTGCTCTCCTCTGCTCTCCTCTGCTCTCTGTTCCTTCATCTCAGCGTCCCCTGCTTCACTCTCCTTCTGCTTCCGCCTCCCCCTTTCCGTGCTGCTCCCACCCCCACTCCTCCGCCCTCCTCTCTTCTTCTTTTCTTATTTCCGCATCGTGCTTTACCTTTCCCACATCCGTCATTTCCAAATAGTTCAGAACGGCCGCTGTCGCCTTCCGTTCTGAAAATACAGTAGAGAGTGCGTGTCTTTTCGTGAGGCCGACCTGCTTTAGGTCTTTCCACAGCTTCTCTTGTTGTCTTCTCCAGTGTCTTCAATCTTTAAACAGATGTTCCCGGTTCTGACGAAGGTCTCCGCACCACCAGCACTTGTCAGTAGTGGCTCTCCCTATTCTTTCCAGGTACTCCGCAGTTAGTCCTTTGTCTGTGGCGAATCTGAAGTATCTACTCGCTAGGCTTTTGCAGGCCCTCATCGCTGTTTGGTCTAGCTTCCGGGTTCGGGGGAGCTTGAATCTTTGCGGGTAATATTTTTCGCACGTCTTGACTGCCCACTCTCTCTCTTCATCCTCCGTTCTCTTTCTCAGGCTCCAGGCAATGTGGGTGACTGAGGTCGCCCCAAAGCGTCTTGCATCCGGGTGTAGGCTTTGTCTGGTGGCTTCTTTCGCAGCGGCATCTGCGACCTCGTTTCCCTCGATCCCGTGGTGCCCTGGGACCCAGTGGAGGTGAATGTCGATTCCTGCTTCTTCCAGTTTTCGGTAGTGTTTCCGGGCCCGGATCTTGTGATTGGATCCTCTTCAGTGCTACTTGTGAGTCTGAGAAGACTCTGAGCGTGTCCGCAGGGGTTTCGTTTTCATATTCCAATGCATAACGTAGAGCTCCGGATATGGCAAATAGTTCAGCGTCGATCACCTCTTTTGTTATTCCCAAGTTCCATAGTCTCGTTCGCCAGCCCTCCTCCAGGTCCAGTTGGGCTATGGCCGCCCCGATGTTTCCCTCGGTGCTCCGTGACACATCCGTCCATATTGCCATCGTTCCTCTCGGCGGGATTGCGTATATTGATGCTACAGCTGAGGCTCTCTCCATATCCATTATGTGGATCCTGTTTTCTGGAATCGGAGGCTCTGTGGTTTTTCCGGGGACTATTTCAGCTCCGGCATTCAACGTGGCTGCTTCTTCAATTCTGCTTCGCAGTAGTTTCCCGATAGACTTATGCGTAGCATAAATTAGATTGATTGATTGATTGTAATCATTTTGGCGCATGCGTCCCTTTGGGATATGGCGCGAGAACTAACATACAAAAACGTCCCCTTTCCGCAGTGTTATACTGCATCTACTCAAAAATCTGTTTCATCCGTTTTCAACCATTTTCTCGCCGACCTTGCTGCGTTTGCAGTGGCCGCCTTTTGAGCTGTACACTGCGGTAAATTGCGGTGTACTTAGACTCTCCTATACCCACCGTCTTTTCTTCTCTTGCTTTACCATGTGCTCATATCCTCCTCCACTCCATACTCTTTCTCCCACCCCCATTCCTCATGTACCCGCTCTTCTTCTGCTCTGACCTCGTCCTCTGATTTTGGTCTTCCCACCAGCATTTCTTCGATGAATTTTAGGATCGCCGGAGTGGCCCTGGGTTCCGCAAAGATTGTCGACAACGCGTGCGTCTTCACAAATCCTTCTTTCCTCAGCGTGTTCCAGAGCCCCTCTTGCTCCCTTCTCCATGTTCTACACTCCTTGAATAGGTGGTCTCGGGTCTGACGGGGTCCATCGCACCACCAACATTCGTCGCTGTCTCTTTTTCCTAACGATTTTAGGTAGACCGCTGTGACTGCGCGGTCTGCCGCAAACCTGTAGTATTGAAGAGCAACTTTTTTCCTAGCTTTTGCAGCTGTTGGGTCCACTTTAGTGGATTTTCTGAGCTTGTATCGCTGGGGATAGTACTTTTGGCACTTCTCCCCAAACCACTGCTTCTCTTCTTGTTGTCTGGCTTCGTTGATCAGCCGGTTGATATGGGCTAATGAGGGTTTCCGGGTCCGCCGAGAATTCGGGTTACGGGTGGCAGCTTCTTTTGCTGCTTTGTCTGCCGTATCATTACCTATAATGTCTTGATGGTCGGGTACCCAGTGCAGATGCATGTCCACTCCTCTATTGCTTAGTTCTGCGTAGCTTTTCCGGATCTCGTTGGCCATTTCTTGTCCCGGCCCTGGGTCTAATGCCGTGATTCTTTCCAGCGCAAATTTGGAGTCTGTGAAGATCCGTATTTCGTCAGGCTTAGCGCTTGGTGTGACGGCGTGGATATTCTTGTTCCCTTTGTCTTCCCTTAGTTGTTGTGGTGGGGTCATCTCATTGCCTTTCTGTCGTCTTACATTGTGTTGTGGCTATGTTG
>ML220113.1:0-50900 GCA_004786065.1 Ascodesmis nigricans
TAACCCTAACCCTAACCCTAACCCTAACCCTAACCCTAACCCTAACCCTAACCCTAACCCTAACCCTAACCCTAACCCTAACCCTAACCCTAACCTAATCCATCGAGTCTTGCTTTGCTCTTTTCCCGTCAACCTGTCTGTCAAAGCTGCAATAGCATATAGTCCCTTGAGATCTCGTCCCATACCTTGAACACCTCTGAACCCATGCTCTCGTCCTCTTCCTGCACTCCATTATATGTATCTCATTCTTCTTTCTATTTCTCTTCCTATCCATCTTAACTGGGTTTCTTACTATATAAGGGACTTGATCCCTCATCTACCTTTCTCTCTTTACGGAATAATTCACTTTACTCTTAACTTTACTATTTACTTGCAATCTTGACCATCACCTCCTCTTTTTGTCTTGCCTTTTGGCTTCTCGATTTCTCTTGCTCTTGTGTTACCTCTGATCACCTTCCTATGTTCTGGGACTTCCAGCACCATTCCTCCCCTTGGACCGTTCTGCCTTCCTGTCTTGTCACCTGCTCTCACTGTACGACGGCTCCATTAGCGTTGAGCCATGTTGGGGGATTTGGAGCAGATGGAGGGCGAGGGGTTGAAGAAAGTGTTGAGCGGGTCTTTGTGGTTAAAGGAGTTGAGGCGATTGAATGGATGAGTTTGAGGTCAAGGGCGACGAGGATTGTGTGTGTTCTGCACTAGCATCGAGCCTGAGGATACGTTCTGGTGTGAGCTATGAGAGCGGAAGATAATGTATGATGAATAGAGAGTTAAAAGGCAACTTTGTAAGTGGGAGCAAGAGGTATGAACTCGTGGAGGGGATGAGGTGAGGAGAAGGAAAAGAAGAGATAAACTCACAACGGGTGATCGAACATGATGTGACTATTCCTTGGGATAAGTAAAACCGTGTCGGATTACGAGAGAAATTAATACATGAGTGTCTCTGTGGCTACTCATTGACTTTTTTCAAGACGTGAATGGAGTTGTCTATCATTTCTGGTTCAAGCGCTGATATTGCTCCCTGAACACCACCGATGGCTCCGAGTCGACGGTACCCCCCCCACCAGGGCCACGACTCGCTTCATCCAACTGCTCTTCCTCCAGCTTGCCGGATCAACGTTCTATACGGCCTTCTTTCAGTTTCCTCGTGGAATCGACCTCGATGTCCCACCCCTCGATACTTTGTGTTTCGCCGCATGGGCCAACGAGCAGACACAAACTCTTCAGTGGCCTTTTCTCCTCCTCGTTACTCTCCGGCGCCACCGTACATCCACCTACACCTACACCTCTCCGAACACCCTCAGTGGCAGCGCGTTTCTCCACTTCGATACTCGGCGGCAGTTCCGCTATTTCACCATTATGACCTGGCGATCACCATCGCGACGCGATGGGCCAGTGCCCTCAACACTCTCCACGTCTCCTCCAACTCCTTTGAATCGTCTCCCCACATCGCCACTACTCCTGTCGACCTTCACAAAGGCCTCAAATTGCACGCAAATCTAACGCCCTATACTACAACGTTCTCTTTGACCACACATCACTTCACGCTGCAACTGTCGGGCCAGTTCATTTGCACTATGTATCTGGCGATGGCATTGACTGTTCACCAACGATGGAATTTATTACCCACTGCACTTTCCGTCACCTCTCTTTCGTTAAACAGAAACTCGAAAACCCACACCATAACTCCCATACACCGCGAAGAAATATATACACAAGACCCGTAACCACTCCAGGCCCTTTGAGCCCAACAACCCAAGCTTCAAAACCATCCTCCCCGAAATTACAAAATCGCTAATATCCATCCTACTTCCAGCCCTCTCTTCCCCAATGCCGCCATTCCAGACCTCTAAACCGTTGCCTGCGCCTGCACAATCATGACGACTTGCTCCTCCAGCTCCGCCACAGCAGCGGTTCCTTCTGCTTCTTCGACCACCGGCGCAAGCTGTGCAACAAACTCGTTCATCTTGGCTTCGAATTCGGCGAGCTCTTCGGGGGTCATGGCGTCGGGTTCTTCACGCGCCACAAGGCGGTGGGTGTTATAGTTGGGGGGAATGATGGCGACGGCGAGTGCGGGGAGGATGAGGAGGAGGCGGAGGAGGTTCATTATGTTGCGGTGATTGGATAGGAGACGGAATAAAGATATGGATCTGTGGCTTTGGGTGTGTTAGCGAAAGAAGAACAGACCGGAGGTTCTGACGACTTACTCGCTGATGGAACCTAAAGTCCGGGGATGTTTACTCGTCGAGGGAGATGGGGAAGGCCGCGGATGTTTCTGATATCTTCCGACACCACGGGAGAGCGCGAGACAGTTTTATATCCCCTCCTCCCCGCACCTATCCACCCTCCCTCCACTCTCCTATCCACGCCCCCTCCATCACCGCAACCACAATCTCACCGTTCCCCACCGCCACCATCTCGCCAACGATAGCAGCCTCGCTAACGGCATCTTTAACTCAACACAGCAACGCCTCTCCTCTCAGCTAACGACGCCATTACGATTGGCGTCGTTAGTGACCTGGCTATCGCGTATGGACGAAGATTGCGATGTGCGGATGAGATATGATGATGGTAGTGGTGGCCGCTATGAAACGCCACATGGGTGCCACGTTTTTGACGGCGCGGTCTGGATCCGAGGCGGAGTTGTGGTCTGTGCGTTGAGGTTCCGTATCGGGGGAGGTGAGGAGGGGGTTTGGGGTGTTTATTGATGCTGATAGTGGAAGTCGCGATAAGGTGGTTCCGACATACGCACACCTTCTGTTGGTATCGTGGGCACGTCAACTCCCATCTACGATGATGCGAAGCCCCTCACATCCCACACCTCTCGATCGTAACCTCGAGTCGGTAGAAAACGAGGGATGCGCCATCAACGCGGGGGCGCCGATTTCCCGGTTTTGGCCACTTTATGATTGGTGGTAACGACGGGTACTAACCGCGTCTATCATATTTTTTGGTTCAAAACACCAACCTCAAGTTTGCGACCGGCGCCGTGTTTCGAGGATGACGGAGTGGCCGCAATTAATGATGAATGCTTCTAGCGTTACAAAGGGAGATTAGGGTTTATGAGAGGGGGATTTCCGAGAACCGGTCTGGTCTATTTTAAGAGGCTCGGAAAATGAAATCCGGGATGAATATTCGTCACCCATACATGTAATCATGTAATTTGACAAACGACACCGTTGCACGCGAACTATACATTATCTACGCGGGTATTCAGGATACGACGAAGCAATCAACGCCATCGACAAATCTGTGACGCACCACCACGCTACTCCTTCCACCCACCACTCCTCCAGCACTCCCTCTTCTCCTCCAACCCCTTCCATGCCATCCTCACCTTTAACCCCTTCGCAACCTTCTTTGTCATCTCCGGGTAATCCGTAATCACCCCCGTCACCCCCGCCTTCAACACCCTCTCCACGTCCTTCTCATCATTCACCGTCCACGCGAAGAACCCCAGCCCAAGCTCCTTCGCGGTCTTCACCCTCTCTTCGTTAACCCACTTCAGCACCGACCCTCCCGACCATGCGCTCACCGCGTCAACCCCAATACTCGCGGCAGCCTTAATCCAGTCCCCGCCGAAATCCTTGAGATTCAACCCTCCTAGCCACGGCCACCCTCCGACACCGCGGTCGATGGAGATATCCGTTGTCATCGGATTCGCGAGTGCGACGGTGCGTGCGTCCGGGTAGGCCTTCTTGATGTTGATGAGCGTCCTCCAATCGAAGCTCTGGATGTAGGTACGCTCGAAGATATCGCGGCGGATCAGGATTTCGGGAATCTTGGTGTAAGCTTCGACGGGGAATGTTTCGTTAACGGCGAGGGGATCGAGTTTGGTCTCGAGATTGAGCTCGACGTGGCAGGCGCCGTAACATTCCATGAGGTCGAGGATTTCTTCGAGCGTTTGGATCTGCGCGCCGGGGAAGAGGACTTGATCAGGCGCGGCTTTGTCTTGCTGGGAACCGCAGTCGAGGGTCTATCGCATCCGAGTCAGTTGATGCCATTCCCATTCTGCGAGGGGGGAAACAGTGGTACCAACCTTGACTTCCTCCAGCGTCATATCGACGATATACTTCCCGACCAACTCATTCTCGCCGGTATCTTTACACTTCTTCCCATCGATCGAATGATCATGCCACACCACCGGCTATGCTCCGTCAGCCTCCTCTTCGTTCTTTTCTTTTCCTTTTCCCCCAGAAGAAAACTCACCACCCCGTCCTTCGTAAACACGACATCAATCTCCAACGCCGTCGCGCCCATCTCCAGCGCATACGCATACGCATATAACGTACTCTCCGGCCTCATCCCGGCACCTCCACGGTGCGCGTGAAGCTGTACTCTCTCTTTCTTGGGCGCTGCATCAACGCTGCTAGTTGTGGAGATAAGCGCGACGAGGAGCGCGGGCGTGAGGCGGACCATGGTGGTGGTTGTGATGGGAGGTGAGGGAGGATGGTTAGAGGAGGAGGAGGAAGAGGGCCCCGGGGGGTGGTGGTTATGTTAGGGGCGGTTGTACGATGGGCGCGAGAATCGCGCCGGCCGGCCGCACCTGCCGGATGAAGTGGTGATGGTGGTGAGGGCGTGCATGTGGGATTGTGGGGAGGCTGGAAGCGTGTTGGCGTGGATGGGCGAGCGCACGTGGTGGGATGGGTTGGTGTTGGGTGTTGAGGAGGATGGGAAGTGTTGTCTCGGGGGAGAGATTCGTCAGGGAGGACTCAGTAGGGCGGTGATCACCAACCAAGCCGTGGTAAGATCATATTCTGGTCTTCACCCATGCCTTCATCCCGTATCATAGCTATTGATGCCGATGAAGCCGTTGCGTATCCGTATCAACTCCCGGACAACACTATCAATTCGCCTGTAACCCCCCCCCTTTCCCAGGCCCTCAATTCCATTCTCCAAACTATAAAATCTATAGCGAATGTAAACCCAATACTCCCGTCGATGCCATAACCCAATAACGCCTTATAAATGTGTAAATCCCATAGAAAACGACCGGTGTGAACGCAATCCTCCCTCTCCCTCATCTCCCACATCCGACTCCACAATCAACCACATCCACTCCATATTCTCACATAGCTCTTCCCGAAAATTGATGCGACGGTAGGAGTGGTGGTGCTGTGTCTTAACGTCAGTTTCCTCATCCATGAACCCAGCATCGGATCACGAAATCTCACCCTCACCCCGCATTCCCATCACCGGTTGATGTCGTCCCATACCACCAACTCCACCTCCAACTCCACCTCCAACTCCACCTCCAACTCCACCTCCAACACCGCGACCTCCGCCGCCCGTCGCCACACCAACCCCCCCGACCGTCCCAGCCTGCGGATCCGGAGCTCTCCACAAATGCAACTCACTACTCTGCGGCCTTGTCCTCGCCTGCCACCCCCCAAGCGCTCCTCCTCCACCAGCCCCAGCCGCCATCACCCCGGAACCAAACCTCCCATCATGACCCCCCACTCCGAGTCCAGGCTGAGCATACTCGGCCGCTTGAACCGCTTGCGCGCTCCCACCGCTCTGACTCCTCGAATGGCTTCCATCACTCCACACCGTTGCGCCTGAATACCGCATCCCAGGCTTGAGGGGCGGCCGCTGTGGTGGTGCTCCTCCCAGTCCAGCTCCCCCAACAACCCCTCCGAGCCCGTCGGCGACAATACTCGGCACCTTCGGCTCCCTCCCCGCTCCCAGCCCAGCAGCAGGGTCAAAAAAGTTACTCGTCACGACGCCCAAGTCCCCCTGTCTCCGGCGGCGCCGGATGCGTTGCCGCACCAGCAACGACACGCCGGTGAGGAGGGCCAGCAGCACCAGGAAGCCGCCAAGGGAGGAGACGATGATGACGACTTTTGATATTCTGGGGGACGAGGATGATGCGGGGGGGGAGGGGGTTGAAGAGGCGGTGGGGGATGAAGCAGAGGGGGGGAAAACTGGGGAGGTGGGGCTGGGAGAAGGGGACGGGGTGATGGTGGATGCGAGGGAGGTGGTGGTGATGCGGATTATCGAGGTGTCTGGTGAAGGTGGAGGGACGAGGTTAGCTCAGCTCTTGGGGCGGGGGAGATCGAGATGGAGGGGGGGAATTGATAGGGGACGCACTCGGGGAGCCAGGAATGGTGACGATGGAGTTGATGGTGATTATCTGGGTGCCGTCGCTGTTGGGACCATTGTCGTTGGGTTCGATCGGGGAGTTGTTGTTCCCGCCGTTGGGCTCTTGTGGGAGGGCTGATGCCGTGGGGATGCTATTCATGATGAGGAGAAGTGCGAGGAGGAGGAAGCACGCTGGAGGGCCCGAAGGGCGAAAACGGTGACGCATCGCACGGGGCCGTCGCCGGGATGGTGGTGATGATGCTGGCGATACAGATGCTGATGCTGATACCGATGCTGTATTTTCTGTCGCTGTGGTCAATACCGTCGAAGTCATATCCCCATTTCCGCTCCTCTGTATCGTCTGGCGTATCCTCCCCATTACTGCCCCCTCCTGCGTAGTTTCGCTGCGTCGTATCGTCGAATAGTTCCAGCGCTCACAGTCTCATCGGCTCGTCATCTCCGTCCGTCCGTAGTTCTCGTAGGCAACTTGAATGTCCTAGCCGTGATCTTAGTTGGTGTCGTCGCTGGATATCGTCGTCGTCGTCACGGAGTATCGTTATAGTAGTCGTATAGTATCAACAGTCATCAATCAAAAATCAAACTCACCGCCGCCACATTCGCACACTCTCCCTCTTATATAAATCCCCGCCCAACCGCCGCACGGGGGGGGCACAAAACATCGCCAATCGCCGCTGTAACGGCATGTAGGTATTCATACCGCCACACACAAAAGAACAGCGCATCTGGGCTCAGCCGCACTGGATGATTGGAGGATGAATGCACCACGACCCGAGTTGGGTGATCTAGTTGAATCTGCGCGCGCGGGAAGTTGCATTGTGCTCAACGCTGACGCTGCAGAGAACAGCGTCAGTGCAGTGTTTGATTGTAACCTCGTACCAGTAGTGGTAGTGTAGCTACTCCCGACAATTCGGAGGTGATCATGCTCAACTGTCCACTGTTTCGTGGCCTTCAGGACTCGAGTGGATGCTGGAAGCTGGATGTTCACGAAACGGAACAGAGGCGATCGGTGATGTCTCACACCCAGCAACCGCGCGCTTTTTCCTACGGTGCGCTCTGCCCTGACGTCCCTACTGTACATCGAGTCCAAGTCGCTGTTTGCACCACGCCCTACTATACCACTCGACTGCATACCGCATCGATACCACTCAAGCACCGCAACGGTACCGGTATTTGGCGGATCACGTTTATGTCCAGGTACAGTACTCGTGCTTAAGTTATGGAAGACCGCCGAGTCCGGATGGTCATTGACGGACACGGAATGGAGGAACATTCAGTGCAGACTGGGGCCCCACAAGGCTCCCCAGTATCACCGATCCTGTTCGCGATCTACCTGAGTGGCGTGTTCATGGAGGTAGAGAGAGAATGCGGAGTCACAGCAATATCGTACGCCGACGACATCGCATGGCTGGCCATTAACGATAACCCCGGAAACGCCACAGTACGTCTGGAAAAGGCGGCGCATCTGTCTGAAACCTGGGCTACCCAAAATGTGGTAGAGTTTGATCTAGCCAAAACGGAGGCCATATTATTTTCCCGATGCAACGACAAAAAATTTCAGATAGCAATGGGAAGACACAGCATCAAGATAGGCCAAACGGAGGCCTTGTACAATAGGTCAGCTACGAGGTGGCTAGGGGTATGGGTAGACAGCCACCTGAGATTCCGAGAACACCACAACGTCTCGAGTACGTCGATTAGCTGTCACTAAAGGGCTCTCTCCTACACACGTGAAGAAATACAGACAGCGGTTGTCCAACCAATTATGCTTTATGGCTCCGAGCTATGGTGGGGCAGGACCACCAAAGATACACGAGCAAACGAGATCCAAAAGCTTGTCAACAGGCAAGCAAGAGCAATAACGGGGGCATTACGAGCGACACCCATTGGCCCGTTGATAAAGATAGCTGGACTGCGTGAGGTCCCCAGTCTGTTCACACACAAACAACGGACGTATGCAATACGGGCGTTAAAGCTACCGGCCGACCACCCGCTGAGTCACCTGGTGCCCCCAGAAGTCTATGGGCTACGGAAAAGAACCAGAATACTTGGAGACATCCTCCGCAGGAGAATAGAAGAAGCGGCCTCGATAGACACGGGAGCAGAAATGACACTGAGCCGGTTTACGCAGCCAGGGATTCCTAAATACCGTTTCCACATCCTGGACACAGACAAAGCAATGCTTAAGGCTAACCAACATGACTACACATCGACGGAGACATTGACTATCTGGACAGATGGATCCCGTAACCCCGAGGGACGCATCGGGGCAGCCACAGTACGATGTGATGACTATGGGGTTGGATTAAGAATCAATGGTTCTTAGGAACAACAAAGGAAGCGTTCGACGCGGAGCTACTAGCCATCTCAGAGGCGCTACGAGAGGCCTTTCACCTCCAAAAATCGAGAACATTCACCACCCTCAGAATCTTCTCAAACTCCCAGAATGCATTGAGGAGGTTAAATCCGGAGGAAATCGGACCGGGCATGCTCGCAGCGGAAGACATCAGAGACCACCACCGAAAACTGGTGGCAAGGGGAGTAGAAGTCCACTTCTACTGGGTTCCTAGCCACCGAGACGTGACGGGAAATGAGATTGCGGACTCGGCAGCCAAAGAAGCAGCCCTCATACAAAGAAAGCAAGAGAACACGAGGCGATTTGGTGATACGTCACTCACACACATCAAGCGTAGAGCGAACGAAACGGCGTCGATGGAGGGGGAAGAATGGGCTAGACAAATGATACTACCCACATAGATTCAAACTCCGCCGAATACGAACTCCCGATCAAACAGCCATGACAGCCCACAAAAGCCTTGCACGCAGGTACTTCAGGTTCGCCACTGACACCGGCATAACCGCTGTGCACCTGAAAAGGGTCAGGAGAGTAGAGAGCGAAGAGTGCTGGTGGTGTGGAGCCCCCGACAGAGCCGCGACCATCTCTTCAAGGAATGCAGATACTGGAGGAGACAACAGGAAAAGCTATGGAAAAACCTCAGTCGAATAGGACTTACAAAGTCGCATGCACTCTCTCATGTGTTCACAGAGCCAAAAGCAACAGCAACTATCCTCGAATTCCTTGAAACCACAAACGTTGGGAAGGCATACAATGAGGAGGAAAAGGTGCAACATGAGAAAGAAAGGTTTGAACAATGGGGATGGGAGGAAGCCGAGGAACAAGAGGGCGGGGAGGCAGACACGGGGGAATAACAGAAGAGGGCGAGGGCGCTTATTGCTATGATTTGAAAGAGAAGAGAAGGAGCTCGAGCTGGAGCTCAACTCAAATGGCATCCCTCCGCCAGAGCGCAGGGATGGCAAGAACAAGGGTTGAAAGTGGACGAAACCAATGTATGAAATAAACTAATGTAACGGAAGCAATGGGATGGGGGAGGGAGGAGGCTTGTAGTGTAGTTGCCGCGCCATATCCCTAAGGGACGCATGCGCTAAAATGAATTCAATCAATCAATCATTACCTACTACTATACGAACAATTGGCGCGACCTCAACCGTGGCTAACAACTGCACTATAGTATAGCAACCTATAACTAGTCAGTCCGAGGACTCGGCGTGGCAGCCGATGGGAGAAGTCGAATTTCACGTCCTCAAACTCTGGTTTTCCAACCATCAACTTGAATTTTTGAAGTGGCAAGGATACTGGAACTGGTGCAGTAGCGGTGGCGGGGACGGGAGAGGGAGCGAGTTACAGGAAAGCGGGAGTGAAAGACGCCACAAGGACTGGTGATATTGCATGAATCCACTCGAGGATCAGGGTGAGAATTCATGACTCCAGCCCCACCATCGGCAACCAGAACCACCATCACCAAACAGTACGATCGAGAGAGAGAAAAAAAATGCATTATTTATATCTTACAACAACTGTAACAACAGCAACAACCGCAAACCCAACCCTTCAACCTAAACTCAACCGCAAAGGGAAAAAAAAGTCGAAAGAAAAAAAACCTCATGAAAGAAAACGGAAATCATCGCAGCGAAAAAATAAAACCGATAAAAACTCCCACTCAGAAGAAACTCGATATGCAACATAGCTTCAACGTTCCTGTGGGATGCTTGGAGGTCCGGACGGGGGCGGAAGGAAGGAAGTGAGTGTTGTATTGTTCTCGTCATCGTGATCATCATCACTCGTGCCTCGTCGTTCCAAGTATCCAAGTACTATCCCAACCTCCGTTTCGTCGTCATCGTCGTCATCGTCATTATACAACTACGTCCTACACGATTCAGTCAGTACCTATTCCCGCACCCTCTCGCGCTCCAGGACACTTACAGCAGCGCCAACGTCAAATCACCATGAATCCTCGCCTTCAGCGTAACCTCCAACTCCAGATTCAAATCCAGCCTCACACTCGGCGCACCCCCACTCCCCTTCTTCTCCACCTGCTGTGGCGCCGGCTGCGCCACCTGCTGCTGCTGCGGTACTTGCTGTTGTTGCTGTTGTTGCTGTTGCTGTTGCTGTTGCTGTTGCTGGCGGCGTTGGAGTTGCTGATTCTGTTGGTTGGCCGGGGGCTCGTATTCGTCTTCTGAGTCCGAGTAGTCGGAGGATTCAGCGTCGCTGACGTCGACTTCCGCGAGACGGGGTTTTTCGGATTGTTGGGCGGTGGCCATTGTCGGTGGAGGTGGCGATGGTGGTGAGGGAAGAGGTTATCCGGTATCGGTGGCGGTGCCGAGGGTGACGAGAAGGTTACTGACGGTCTCAGTGGTCTCAGTGGTCTCGATGGTATCGATGGGTATCGAAGTTAACGCGAGTATGTCGTAGTTGGAGATGGGCGTGCGAAGGTTTCAAGATCGTGTGGGTTGCGAGACAGCGTTATATTTCCGCGCATCGGACCAGAGACGACGTGATCCGGTTTGGGGCGCGACGAGCTTGGAAGGAAACGTCACCGTGGAATCAGGGGATGGGAGGTGATTGGGTGGTGGGGGATGAGGGGGATGACGTAGTGTCGCAGCAACAGGGAAGGGGCGAGTGAGGGGCGGTGATGGCGATGGTGAAGGTGTGCTGAGGAGTGATTGTGGACGGTTGTAATCATCTGATAGGTAGCGGTTCAGCGGGGAGGTTGGAATTGAGAGCATTGGTGATAGAGTTGCACTGTAGCGCAGTTAGCAGGAAGAAAACAGTAGGGAGAAAGGGATGAAGGAGAATCGTACCTACATGAAAAACGGATGAACGAACGAACTTTGCCCCAAAGCCAACTCTTTACATCTCCATCCCCGCTCGTGAGAATGATCGTGAGCGGATGGCAGCATTGCAGTGGAATAAGGATTGAAGATCAGTGGAAACAGCGAGGTTTCAAAGGAGAGCACGAGATGGATTCAGAGGGATAAAAACAGCTAGGAGAGACCGAAAGCAGCGAGAAATTCGGTGCAGAAGGTGTAGAAGAGAAGAAATCCAGAAGCCCGCTGGACTGTCGCGTAGCTGTGGTATTCACTGTCTCACTCCCCTCGAAAGAGGGTTATGTAAGACAACGTGCGTTGCACTAAGAGACAAAATTGTGGAAGAAAGTGGAGAGAGAGAAAGTATCGTAGAGTAGCTGGGGAGCGAATTGAACAAAGGAAGATGCTCTTGGCCAAAGCTCAACCATCCGCGGCCGCAGCTGTGTAGTCTTACTCATCTGCGGGTGATCACGGGTGAGTGCAGCCACCAACGTGAAGGCATCCGTATTCCATACCCCCACAAGTATGCTAAATAACCTCATCGCATGCCATTTGCCAATCCACTGAATTGCACATCCCGGCATATTCCACACTGTGCTCCACATCCACCTGATCCACCGCAATACGCACGAAGCCCCTTCAGCGGGAGTACCTACCTCTAAGTGTTAGACCCGTCGCTGTAGACTCAGCTTTGACGCGCGATAACGCGATCCTCCATTCTCCTACCTCTAAGTGTTAGACTGACGAGCCCTCGCAACGGCGATGGCGGTTTCCGACACGGGAGAGTGAGGGAAATATTACTTCACCAAGTGGAGTGGAGTCGAGAGGGGAGGGGAAAATTTTTATCTGATCCAGATTAAGGCGGCTGAGAGATCTCGGCAGAAATGTCGACAAGATTGTCTGGGCGCCTTGGAGTGACCATGTCCGTGATCGTGATCGTGTCCTCTCTAGCAGGGCCCCGTAACGGGTGGAAGTGTTGTTGAGACGGTTCAGCTGAGTTTTGCGAACTCCAGTACTCCAGCTTCGAGCTTCCACCGGTGTCCGCGGGGCAGAGATCGCCCTCCGCGATTGGTGTGGGAAGGCTGCAGCGGGAAGCGACCCGCCAGCGCGGATGACGGCAAGGCTGTCAGCCACGAGCGCCGTTGCCAACCGCTGCCTGATCCTCTTGCTCTGCCTCCCCCCCTCCTCTCCACAGAACGGCCACCTCCGGGCATACACCCACCCCCTTCTCCTCCAATGAGACGAATATCCCCCCTCACCACAAGGCCCACATGACGAGGGTACGAGACAAAGAACGCGTCGGCCACTGCGGCGGCCTTGTTCGGACGTCACCGTGCTAGAGTCCGAGAGCAACACCGCATTGATCTGTTATCGCCAGAGATCATAAATACCAGCAATCTCCTCCTACTGCTGCTCTATCTGCGTTCCATCTGTCCTTCCATCTCCATCTCATCAGTCCTTCTACTCCCACTCCCGCAATGACCTCCACTCCCTCCAACTACCTCCCAGACCCGAAGCAGCTCGGCGTCGTCGCCGTCGGCTTCTCTCTCGGCCAGGTAATCCCCCTCTCCTCCTCCCTCACCTCCCGCTGACCGAACCTTCAGGGCAAACTGGGTGTCGACGCCGCTCCAAAAGCCCTCATTGAAGCAGGGCTCCTCACCCAGCTCTCGGACGACCTCGAATTCACCCTCCACCACGACGGCATCCACGACTACAGCCCCGTGATCCCCTCCTCCGACCCGCCGCTCCACGTCGCCGGTGGAAAAGCCCCCATGCTCAACCCCCGCACGGTATCCAATGTAACGCGGGAAATCTCGAACCAGGTCTACTCCCACGCCTCCGCCGGCCGGTTGGTGCTGACTCTCGGGGGTGACCACTCCATCGCCGTCGGGACGGTGTCCGGCATCCATAAAGCGGTGACTGAGCGGACTGGTCAAGAGCCGTACGTGATCTGGGTGGACGCGCACGCGGACATCAACACTCCCATCGTCTCCGGCTCCGGCAACATCCACGGCATGCCGCTCGCGTTCTTGACCAACCTCTGCTCCGCGCCCGTCGAAGACCCGGAGGTCTTCGGCTGGCTCGAAGAATCCCATAAAATCGACCCGAAGAAACTGGTGTACATTGGTCTCCGCGACGTCGACAAGGCGGAAAAGAAGATTCTGCGTGAGAACGGGATTAAGGCGTTTTCGATGCACGATGTGGACCGCTGGGGGATCGGGAGGGTCATGGATATGGTGATGGAGTATGTTGGGTCCGCGCCGATACATCTCAGTTTCGATGTGGATGCGTTGGACCCCTTGTGGGCACCCAGCACCGGGACGCCGGTGAGGGGGGGACTCACGCTGAGGGAGGGGGATTTCATTTGCGAGTGCGTACATGCGAGCGGAAATTTGGTCGCTATGGATCTGGTAAGTGTGATTTCCAGCGGGGAGAGGGATACCGGGAGCGCGGAGATGAGGACGAGGGCTGACGAAACCACAGGTCGAGGTGAATCCGCATATCGAGGGAGAGGCACCGATCGTTCAAGGCCTCGGAGCACAGGAAACTGTGCGCGCGGGCTGCAGCTTGGTGAGGTGTGCCTTGGGCGAGAGCTTGCTGTGAGCTCTCTCTCTCTCTCTTGTAGCCCCATGAACGCCGGTTTAGCTATCGCCGTGGAAGATTGTGGTGATGCGGTACGGTGCTCGGTGGTAGATTCATGGATTGGATGGGTGGCGATGGGGGTGGCGAGGGGAATATAGTACTTGGAGTGGAGTCGGTGATGCGCGAGTGGGATTGAGGGAGGGAGGGAAGCGAGGAGCGGGTGATTACAGTTCTCCACCGATCGGAGCAGGTGGAGGGACACGCGGCGGGGTCATGGCAATGGTTTCGGTGTTTGGGTGTTACATACCGGTTGTGCTTTCTATTGTAACTATATCGTACTAGACTTTTACGTTTGCACTGAGCTGAGCAGTGGATAATATTACACTACACATGACATCTACTCCGGTATGCAGTGCGAAGTCGATGATAAACACAACCACTTGCAATATAGGCGACTCTTTCGTACTCAGATCGTACCATCATCATGATCATGACCCCCAGAGACTCGAGGAGAAATGCCAGACGCCACAGACAGTGACTATGCAGTGGTATCCTAGAGACTATATTCCTAGGTTCAACGCTGTAGATACCACGTCCGAGTCCGAGCCCAATCCGCAACTCTCAACCCGGGGGCGAGTCGTATGTTTCCCGTTAAATACTAGATGACATGGCACGGAATCGACGACTGATGAGATGAGGCCCTTTCTCCACGAGATGCAGTGCGGTGGTTTAGAGTTAGAGTATCACTCAATTCTTTGCTGACCGTCGCCCCGGGAACGGTGCGAGTGGTATCGCGGATAACTCGAAGTGCCATCATATTGAGGTGGTTTGAGCGCGAGGTGGAGATGCGGAGTCGAGTGTGGGGGGCTCGACTCTGGATGGATGAAGGGGATGAGATGGGAGCAGACTAGATGGGGGATGAAGTGGGAGATGGTCTGCACGTTGCTTTCGGAGGTCGAGAGAGTGTGTGTGGGATATACTCAGAGCTTCGGGTGCGTGGGTGGGCGGGGGTTGGGGGAAAGTCAATGGAATACATGTGTTTTCTGTAATGGTGATGGCCGTGATGGTGATACTGATGGCGTATACGAGTGAGATAGCGTGTCGCACCCCCGGCGCTGGTCCACGCTTCTCCAGTTTTCCGCGGTGGAAGAGCACGCTGGTGTAGTAATGCGCTTGAGGAGTCGGAGCTTATTCGATGGTATAAACCGCGGGGAATATTTCAAGCAATGGGCCGCAACTCTGGGCGGGGTGGGTGCAAGTTAATCCAGCGAAGAAATCAGAATGCGAATCCATATAGATAGAACTATTTCAGGACGCTGGTATTTCGCTGGTTTCGATGGAATGAAACTTATATCAACACCATCATACTGGTCAAGTACATTACACCTCGCGATCCATATGGGCGGCATAATGATACGCCGGATCCCACCATGCCGCCACTAACCACCATCTCGAGCCCTCGTCATATCGCACTGGCCACAGTCATATCCTGCCTCCATTCCAACACCGCACCATCATCCGCTCCACCTGCACCGACTCCGCCTTGAAACCACCCCCAACGTACTGTCGCGACATCAACCGACACCACCGCCATGAACTCCATCACGAACACCGCCGAACCCCCATCAACTTAACTCCAATCGACTTCTCTCGTAACACTCTGGGCCGGGAAATCATTCCTCGATCCATCATAACCGCAGCACGCCCGGAGCGCAGCGGAAGCACTCCCCCGCAGGAACACGACATCCGTACAGTACTTCTGTATCGAATTCCTACACGACACACCATGCGAGTTGAGCTGAACTTGAACGCGAGGATCGTGAGATCTGCGATGCAGCGGGCAGCTGGGGGTGTTGAAGTTGGCCTGGGTTCCGTGCGTTGCCGATGACGAGAGTTGCGGTTGGAGGGGAGGGGGAATACGAGCTTGCTGCAAATGTTGGAGTATCAACGATGAGGGATCCAACGAGAAGGAGTGGTTCGGCGTCGAGCTAAGGAGGATATAAAGCCAGGCCCAGCTTGGATAGAAATTCTCCAATCCCATACCATACTTAAGTTTCGACTCGACTTGATTCCCCACCAACAATAGCAACGACGACGGCCTAACAAACTGCCCATATTCATCATCTTCCACACCAACCATGCTTCTCCCTCTCCTTCCCCTCTCCCTCCTCTCCCTCCTCCCAGTCGTCCTGGCTTCCCACGACCCCTCCACCGTCCCCCCGCCTCTCGACGTCATCTCAACCGGCCCTTACGATTGGCCGTCCCTCACCAACTCCCCTCTTGCGGCGTCCTACCAATGCCACACCGGACGCCCGGGTTTCGCGCCCACGGCCTACACCCTCCGTCTTGCGGTGTCCTCCCTCGAAAGCCGCGGCGACGGCTGCGCGCCCGCGGCGACACCACTGTGTAGCCTGCTGGGCGTGGAGGAGTGGGCGCGGGTCAGTTTCTGCAATACCGGCGGAGGAGAGGGAGAAAATGAAGGGGGGGAAGGACCCGGGTGTGCGGTGCTCGCGGAGGTCGCGAGGGTGTTTGTCGACCGGTGTTTTAGGCGAGGGCTGGCGGGCGGGTTTGTTAGGATTGAGGAGGGGGCGTGGGAGGGTGATATCGTAAGTTGACCACTGGGGGATGGGAGATGGGCCGTGATGCTGATGGTAACAATTGGGATAGATGGCGTTGTGGGCGGATTTTACGGATCGGCCGCCGGTGCCGTCGCCGACGGACTAGAATGGAGTCGACACAGATCACGGTGGAAGGAGGGCGGATGGTATTCGAGATACCATGGGAGAGGAGGCAGGAGGTGAGAGGGGGATGAGTTGAAGGGGGTCGAGCTTGTTGGGACTCGCGAGGGGACGGGCAAGGGTGTGAGGGAGAAGGGAGGGCTGCAACACTTACTATACCCGTGTATCAAGATGTCGTTGATAAAAATGGATTATACACTCTATTCGTTGCCAGTAGGATCGGATTTAGCCGTGCTTTGGCGGGCGATAGAACCGCAAGCAGAGGATGAAAGACCGGGTTCTGCCATGGGTCCTCGCGAAAAGCAACAGAGTAGAGTTAAATCGGAGTAGCTACCAGGCTGTGTGGAGTTTAGATATAGGCTGTCCCATTTTTAAGCGATGTTGATCACCCGCTCTCTCTTCCGGAAATCTCATCGTTGAGGGTATTTATGTATAATACTGTCCGGCGGTCCGACACGGCTTCTCACTCGTTATGATCTTCCAACACCTGTCACCAAGCGCAGAAAAAACATCCTCCACTGGCAGCAGGACTCTCCAACACCGCCGCAACATGCGTCATCGGGGATCTCAGACAATTAAAACCACTGAGATTTGAACGACACCATAGCACACCGGACCATTCACCCCTCATTCCCAGAAACGAGAAAAAGTGTGGCCCGTGCCAACTGGGAGCAGAAAGAGTTCCCCCGCAAGAACCACTGTTCTAACCCATCACCAACCACCATGGAAATCAATGGATACTCTCCGTTACGACCGGTATATATCGTGGCACTGTCAACGCCTCCGGTCTCTCCCCCCCAGTCAGCTCTCCCTCATATCTCTCCGCCGTCCCACCACCAATGGGCGAACAGCTCAAACAGGCACCACAAAACGCTGGGCATCGATCTTCCTTTACGCAGCATAGAACGATGGGAATCAAAACACAATCCCAGATGAATAGAGTCTAGCGGCCATTGCGATGATGTGTCTGGATGTGGGGGATAGAGGGATGGATGGATGGATGGACCCTTACCAAGCCGGCTATTCTCACCCCGGTGTCAACTTGACTTGAATACAAGCAGTTCCACAATGCGATTCCTGAAGTCTAAAACCGCATCCCAACTTGCTGGTGATACCATTGTTCCGCGCTGCAAGGTGTCCAAATATTCCACGATACCATGAGCAGACGAAGACATACAGCATCTCCCTCTACTCGACATCAAAAAAGCGAGTAGAAGAGTCCTGACGCTACGCTATGAACCATATGAGGAGCAAAAGGACAGGCTCGATCCCGGGTTTGAACCGGGGACCTCTCGCAACTTGATCTCAGGGTGTGACCCTAAGCGAGAATCATACCACTAGACCAACCGAGCTGATTTGATATTCAGGATTCCCACGTCATTTACTCAATCGCATCTTCTGTAGATACCATTACTATTCGCAGTTCCACTGGTGAGTTCACGACGGCGGGGTTGCATATCGTCGTGGTTCATCGTGGTGTTGTAGTCGCGCATTTCCTCCCACTGGTGTCTCTGTTGGTCTCTGCTTGAACACCCCCACTAAAACAACCGACGCCTACAAACAAGCAATGAACACATCCGACACCGTGCGTGAGTCAAAACAAGGTGTGAAACGCGTCGGCAACCAAGGAACCCCCCGCCGCATCCGTTTCCATGGTTTGGGTGTTTCCATGCTCGTGCAGGCCCCGTCTTGTGCTGGTCGTTGGCCTTGAGAGGCGGGTCCTGCCGGTGCGGGCAGTGCGGGCAGTGCGGGCGGTGCGGGTGGTGCGGGTGGTGCGAAGATCTGGGAGGTGGAGGTGCATGATTTGCATGATGCAAGTGCTGCCACGCGCGCAAACGGCAAGCACCAGAATCGAGATGATGGAGTTGATGGCGATGGGGTGGAAAACGTTGCACAGCTCCAGTGGGTGGTGTAAGACAACAAATGAATGGGTAAATAGCCTGGACATGATAGATAGTCTTGTGGAGGCGTTTGGCGAGATGGAAATGGTGGTGATGGTGATGGTGATGCTGGTTTCAACTCTCCACCGCCTACCCCGCAGTTGACTCCACCACCGCAACAACGGCGGGTACATACCCACGCCAACCAGCCAGCCAGCAAGCACGGACTACACTCCGGGCCACCTCGGATTGTATGCGGTAAGCCAAGAGGGCAGAGAGGAAGAAAGGAAGCTTCACGCCGATAACGTTAACGTTGGGAGTTAGTTCGCCCCAATCCTGACGACGTGGAGGGTTGACGATGGTACCTGTCTGTCTGGCTTTAAATAGGGTGTTGATGTGCACCACCACCGCCGGCGGGTAAAGACAAGGAAGAAGTGCGACAACAGACGACAGCGAAGCACAGCACACAGCACAACAGCACGACAGCCACGGGAAGCTCGACTTGCAGCGGTGGGCAGAATCACATTCGCGTTTTCCCACCATCACCCCATAGACAGACAGAGAGAGATAGAGGGAGAGATAGAGGGAGAGAAGAGAGGGAGAGACACAGAAACAGACACAGAAACAGACACAGACGCAACACAGACACGGACACACGACCACTTGCCGGAAAGCATTTCGATTGCTGCTCGTGACGAATACCTTGTTATCTCCACCGAGCCAGCATCATCTCCGCGGGTACAACCTCCCTAAGAAGACCCCACCGCCGCCGCATCCTCGCTCCCCGCAACCCCATCTTCTCGCTCTCGCTCGCCTATCTCCACCCCGCTTAACCATCGAGCTTCCTCATCACAACTCTCCCGCTCCACAACAACCAGCTCTCCAACAACAAACACCACCACCTCCACCACCACCACCACCACCACCACAACCACAACCACAACCACAACCACGACCATGTCGCTCGCCGACCCCCCCTCCTACCCCTCCCCCGTCCTTCCCCACCACCACGCTCCCTACCCCGACATCGACCTCATCTCGCTCCACTCCGCGGCACCCTCCTACACCTCCTCTCTCCCACCAACCTACACCGACCACGCCCCCTCCCGCTCGCAGCCCGCCTACCGCTCCCTCATCCCCAGCACCTCCACGCCCACGCTCACCCCGCTCCACCACCAATTCCAAGTCGCCTCGTGGCCGTCGCTCTCGAACCAAAGTCAGTCCCGGGCTTACCTCAACGTCGCTGCGCGCCGCGCCCGCCGCGAGGAAGAGCGTGCGGAGGGAGAGCGGCTGAGGAGTGTGCTGCAGCGAGCGGAGTCGACGCTTGATGTGAGTGAGATTGTCGCCACGGGTGGGAGGAGGCAGAGGCAGAGGGAGGAGTTGGATGCGGCGATGGTGGCGGATGCGAGGGCGTGGGATTTTTTTAGGGTGCAGGTACAGGATTGGGAGCAGCGCCAGGACGCGTGGAGGGCATTTAAGGAGAGGTGTGAGGGGAGGAGGAAGAAGAAAGGGAGGTGGAGTTTGTATGGTCGGTTTGGGTAGGAGGAGTAAAAGGGGAATGGAGGAGGTTGTGTGTGACGGTTATGCTGAGATGAGGGATGATGTGACGTGGGAATTGATGATGTTGACGATTTTGAGATGCGATGATGATGATGATGATGATGATGATGATGATGATGATGATGATGATGATGATGATGATGATGATGAACGGCGGTCAAGTGCGGATTGGCGATGACGTGGGTTAGCTCTGTTAGCTGTGTTTGCTGCGGTTACTAGGTTCGCGTTGCTATATCTTTCTCTTTGAATCTGTACGTTAACACCACAAATCTAAGAACCCCGCATTGAATGCGGACACGTTCGAGCCAGTTTCTGAATCCCAACAGCGCACGGACGAAGAGAATGCTATCCAGTCCAAAATACCGTATCCAGCGAGAGCGACCATCTGGTTCACGGCACAGTGAAAGCCGGAGTAGTTCGTTTGCGAAGCGGGATAACTGTCAACGACAGCGGGAGGGCCTGATGATAATGATGACACTTGGTTATTGTCCTTCGACCGCTCTCCGTGGGATAACAGCGGGAAGCCACGATCAGCACATTCCATCACTCAACGCCGAACCACACCCTATGAACTCGCCATAGCTCCCTGCCTCAACCAACATACCCCTCCCTCTCAACAACGGCCGGGTACTCCAGTGCCCACTCTCCGGTGCATCGCATCTCTGGCTGTGTGGTAAATCCACCAACAAATCGGGCTCAGCACCAGTAGGTAAATAGTTTCGATCACATCCCATCTCACTCGAGTCTCCCAAAGCAAGAATGCCCATTACCATTATACTTTTAGACTTCGACTGCACACACAGCATAAACACACTAGTTTCCCACGTTACCCCCAACAAGCCAATCAACATTACAAACTTTACCGCCCTGCTCCTGAAAAATAGCGACACCAGCTGCTGCATTCCTGCTCCTCCTCGTCGTCCCCAAGCTTTCTACACCAGCGTCATGCCTCGCACCGCGCGCTTCACCACTCTCGATTTTGTCCGTCCATCATCCCCCTCCCCCATATTCCCCCTCCCCTTTTTCTGCCCCTCCCCATCCCCACTAACCCCATCCCCGTAGACGTATCCCTCGACCCCTCCCTCGACCCCATCTCCCCCCCCAACAATGTGCCCTAACCTGGCTGTCTCCCGCAATCGCTGGCAACGGCGAGCACGGCATCAGATTGGTTGGATAAGGAGATATCATATCAATAAGGCGCGGGGACTGATGGAGGGGTGGTGGATGGGCACTGTGGAGGAGGTGAGGGAGTGGGCCGAGGAGGAGTTGAAACAGAGGCGGTGGATGAGGAGTAGGATTCGGACAAAGGAAGGAGCGGTAATGGAGATGTAGAGAGTAGCCAGGATACAGTAGTGAAGTGTGGGGGTTGAGGAGAAGGTGAGGATGTCGGTTCACTCTGTGTCATCAAATGGAGTAATGAGATCATGTGTGCAAGAGGAATAATAGGTTCTCTAACCGTCAACTAAACCAACCAAGAAACAAACTTGAATGCCTCACATATTCAGATAACTCATACATGGTCGGTAATACTCGTACAATAAATTACCCGAGTACCACACTAATAATCCGAGTTCCTCGTCCTCCAAGGTAGAGTACTTTCTCCGCTCTCACTGCGATCGCCACACCCCCGACGAAAGTGACTACAGTGAGCCAGGCTCAGCCTCGGATGCGACCTGATCTTCGCGCACTTGGTTCAACCGTAGCCGAAAATCTAACATGTCGTCCAGCTTGGATTTTTTTAAGTTCCTGAAGATCAAATCATTAACTTGAAGAGAATCCGCCTGCCGCTTTCACGTTGCTCCCTTGAGCTTTTTAACAACGACCCCCCGCGAAGAGTCAAGGTGACACTTCATGCCCCTCGCTAAGCCGTCGAGACTGGCATCTCGATGTTTTTCAACGTCTCCACAACACAGAATCAGGATCCATATTCCCCCAGTCTCGGTTCAGCACCGGTTCCAGGGCAAGATTGGCTGAAGCTTGCCAGATGAGACCTGTCGCCGAGGAAGACCGACGAGAACTGTAGATGACAATATATAGAAGCGAAGATAGGGATTGTAGCGGGCGAAAGAGAGAACGGGAGTCTTGAATGGCGGATCGTTGACGAGGTGTACCGGGAAACGAAATCAAAAGGTATAGCTCGAGATGGCGTGAGAGAGGGAGATGGCGGCGATGAGAGTTGTAGCCGACGAGGACGAGATCGATGTGGGGTTAATGATAGTGAAGGATGGGGGATGAGAGGAGATGGCGAGGGGAGCGGAAGAAGGTAAGGAGTGGAGTTTGAGGCATGGACGAGGAGGAGTCACCAGGTATCACCCAGTCGGGGTGGCTGGTTGGCCTGTGATTTCCTTTTTATTCTGTACCTAGTGCAGGTGTCTACGGGTTAGGGCCACCTGGGTGTGGGCGGAGCGCAGACATCGTCGTCAGCAGGTCGTGGGTTAGCGGTGGTGTGAACACGCTGGTGAATTCGTCTTTTTTTGCGCAGCCGTAGACGTCGTTGCGGAAGGTTTCCCCGAGGACTTTACGGCCCTGGGCGAGCGCGGTGTGAGTCATGGATGCCTCGAGGCGTTCGGACGGTGGGGCCTTACTAGTGATTGGACAAGAGAGAGAGGTGTCTTGGTCCATGAGGATGGGACCTTCTTCGCCTGCAATCCCAGGCGTAAGACGGGGAATGGTGTTGCTTTCATGGCGGTCATGATCGCCTTGTCGGGCGGGGGTGAGTACGTGCAAGAAGGAGTTTGGGTCTAAAGCCACCACGACATCTCGTGTATAAATCGCCGCACTGGTGGTCTGTGTCATGGTGAATACCGGGATGATAAGGTTAAGATTACGGAGTCCAGACACACAGCGCCAGATTTTGAGAGAAGTTTTCAATTATTGATGTGTGAGTTATGTATGTAACTATGTTTTCAAACGCAATAGTACATTCCCAAACACTATCCTCCATGCATCATTCGAGGCTAACCAAGACTAGTCATTGTGATCACATTCTTTCGAATTCGCAGTGAAAACACAAGAGGCAATGGAGAGTTCGAGTGGAACCGGGGGATCATGGTTTACCCGTGCGCTGATTATCATGCACGTCTTCATCCACGCTGTCCTCGCCGTTCTCATGATCTACTCGCTCTCTACCTAGCTTGCCGTGATGGTGGCGGAATAAGAATTCAACTATGGCATAGTAGTGCCACAAGGTTGAGAAAGATGTGGTTAATAATATGATCATATCCTTCCTCCGGGTCGAATTCATTCGCGAGATTTCAGCTGTCTTACTCAGAACCTATATGCCACCATTCTGCTCTCCATTGCTCTTCGACCTCTGGGTCTCTACCCCCGTTTTATCAAGCATCTCCAAGTTCAAGTTCCCTCTCCCTCTTCGTGTTCGTGTCTCCGTCCACACTCATCGGCCACGGCCCTCGAACCCTTTCCATCTCCCTCCGTCCCTCTCATCATGATCACCAGATCAACTCACAAACCTTAGTTTCCCCGCTCCTCCTGCTTGCTTCCCTCTACACCCTTCCATGAGTCTATAGATTCGGAATCCTTCGGTCCGGCTCGGGGAAGATCTTCTGGCTGAAAAGAAGAACTGGAGCTTCACTTTTAGCGGTCATAATCCGAGTTGGGGCTGGATCGTGTGTTATTGACGTAACAGTTTGAGCTCGAAAAGTCTACCCTGCAGTGGAGTCTTACGGCAGAGATTCAAGTTTCCAGTGGGGAAGGAGCACTGAGCCCTCTCAGTCCTCGTAAGTCTCGTAGGAGTTGAAGGTGTGTGTCTCCGGAGTTCCGTAACGACGTCAAGTGCAGTGTATACTCGCCAACTCAGAGAAACACATGCCGTGGATCCAAGTCAAAGACAAGTAAGTATTCAACCGGTACTCTGGATAAGCGCTGTGTATAGGATAATGAGATGGCCTTGTTTCTGGTGATGTTTCTGGTAATGTCGATGTTGGCGACGCGGAGACCGTAACTCCATAACTTCACTGAATACAAAAGTCTCGAAGTTCCGTTTTGATCATAGACCGCAGTAGTACGCATCTCGTCGCTTGTCAAGTTAATATTTGAGGCTTTTAATCCCATAGCAGCTGATCGAACTGTCGTCGACTACGAAAACTTGCAAGCCGCGGCGGCGGTTGTACTTTCGTCTTGTCTTCGCCTCCCATGTGTTCTTTGACCTCAGAATCTTCATCATGCTTTCAATCCTGTTTCAATCGACTTGGAAAGCTCATTCAACTCCAGCACCCACCCAATACTGGAGAATTGGGTCAAGGATCCGAACCGGGAGTCCATCACAATCCATCACTCCCACTTCAACTTGAACTCCCCGCTCCTCCGAGTCCCCGCATATCGCTTCCCTGCAACCGTTACGACACCGCATTTGATCGTTAACCCTTATTACCCTTCATCGTTGGGTGAACACGTTCCGAATCGCGGGGTGCATTGCTTCGAATCTGAGTCGTTTTTTTCTCTCCGACTCGACTTCTTGAACTCGTTAATCAAGCGCCAAGTATACTATCGTACAAGTCACCCGATGTCGTATACCTACCATTCAAGTTCGCTACGACATTATACGTGCTTACATGCCTATTGAGTGTATTCTCAGGCTCGGGTTGGTCACAAGGGCCCGGGAAAAAGGTTTTCACGACGCAGACCGATGTGTAGGAAGGAAGGAAGGAAGAATACGTAACAGCGGAGATCGAGATGCGGTTCATGTACGAGTATGTACCCCACACTGCGAGCAAGAGGCGCATATGATGATGGAGAGTTAAGCTGAGGTTGTAATTTATCGTGGATGTAGGAGACTCGAAGAAGGAGGAGAAGGACAGGGAAAAGAGGGAGGAGGGGGAGGAGAAGGAGGGGTATGTACTGTAGGTGCTGTAAGCGCTGTAGGAGCCTTGGGGGAGAGAATGAGTTTCCCATTTGGACTCGGAGATCGGGAGTCGTAGTTTGAATAGATTGGGATATCATGTTGTGTTGTCTCGTTCGGGTTAGTGAGTTCTGGGGTACAGCACTCCACATTGAAGAATGACTGCGAGTATGATTGCCTTGTAGACCCAGATTCTTTTCAACAGTTACATTAGTGAACCTCTCGACAGGATGATAGAACGTTTAGCATCGGGTGCTCGCCTTGGAACACTATCGCCCACTGCATCACCTACGTCAACGACGCCCAGAAACAAGATTTCCAGTACATACTGTACCTCCAAGCGATATTCTCCGGTGAGCATCCTCCGGGCCGCGTTCTCCACCGACCAGCATCGTTTCTCGCGTGGCTTGTCGACTGCGGCTTCCATGCAGCACAAACGCCGACACCACAAGCCTTTCTCTCCCGGTACCTGACAGACAGCCATGTTGTACTGCAGTGGTGTCTGAATCAGGCTGCGTTACCGCTTATTGCTCCCATGGATCAGAAGAGATTATTGCTCTCGTAAGAGGAACACTGTATCTGCAGATTAGTCGCCACGGGTCTCCTTTTTCGGGTTCCGTTTGCCACTGGGGGATCGATTCGGATGCAATCACATATCGGGCTGTCCGTGAGAGGAAGCTGTATACAACAAGAGCCTGAGTGTACTCTACAGCGTAGATACTTGATGCAGCGGAGATTGCGTGTAATCATGGGTCAGGTTCAATTCCGCGACAACAAAATCCAATCAATATTCGTCGATTCCGTCTGTTGCTTCGACCCGATACAGTATGAGGTTTGTACTGTACATTAACATTGCGGTATGCTGATATTAATTGGTTGGATGGAAGCCACTGGAATCTGGATGCCAAGCGAATGAATGATGTCGTGTGAAGACTGTGAACCTAGCCAACCGAAATTGTTGTTCAACCCACCCTCTCGAGCCGACAAGACGACATCATCGGATGGGAGGGAGGGAAGCGAAGTTGGATTCAGGAACCGCTGCACCCACACTTACATGCGCATACATACATACAGCGGCAAATCGGCACCCCTTTCATTTGCTCCGAATCACAGATACAGGATGTGTCGCACTGCTGTATCAACACTGGGACTCGTACCAGTAACTCGTATACAGTACTCTACACGCGGGGACCACCCTGTCAACTCTCAACGGGACGTCTTCCTTGTTGAACCCACCAAAACCTGACACGCCGATCCATCCCTTGCCACCGGTTGTTCTTCTTCTGGACCTATGAATACTCACGTGCTCTTGCGCCACTTAGTGCAGCTCACATGTTGAAGCACCCCTACCCACGGATCCGACGTGTTCCGGGAGCGGGCCGGGAGGATCCATCTTTTTTTACTCTTCACCCAACTCAACTATCGTGTTTCCTAAAATTGGGATAGGGAGAGAAAATTGAAGTTGTTTCGCAGGGCGCTATAATATCGAGAGAGAGACCATCAATTGGGAGTCCGAGTCCGGTTTCCCCAGATTTTCGCTATCGCGGGAGCGACACGACATGCGCCTAGCTTTTCTCGGTTGCAAGCAACACATGTTAGTTTAGGATGTTGATTTAAACTAATGCGGGGTAGTCAATTCCGGTCGGTACGGTTGGCTGGGTGGTGGCCCAACGAGTGATGTAGACGCGCAGTCATGTCTCTCCAACAGGCTTATGCCTTGATCGGCAGGTACCGAGTACACAACAACGGTGCTGCCGCTGAGAGAGGGTGCCTGAACACGGATGAACTGAGATGCCAAAAATGGAGGAGGGATGTTTCTGGGCGTCATTTGTGCCTTCTTCAACGCTCATGGGTTGGCGAAAGCCTCAATTTCCCCGCCAGACAAACAAGGCGTTCCGCCAAAGGGCATAGTAGAGCTTGTGATTCCTGATCACATTGTGGGAAATAACCGGTGTCCACACCGTGCCCCTGTATTGATTACGGTCCTTCCCCTATTAGGTCTACCATCAACATGTGAGAAAGCAACCGCATGTTTTCCGTAGCCGCTTGGCATCGTGCCTCCACACTTCCCAGATCTGCCTTCTGCTGGGGACTTCTCGCCCGTGGCTTCGACATAAAGCCGGCGCATTTCCCACCCCATCCAGCTTTCTTCTTCACCCCACCACCGAACATCACCGGCCTTCACAGTCTCTCGTTCAATACACTCATTCTTCAAATACACATTCGTTCTCGAATCTTAACTACCTCACCATGAAGACCTACACTGCCCTCGCTACCCTCGCCCTCGCCGTTGCCGGCGCTCAGGCTCAGCTTCCCAACCTTCCAGGCTGCGCTGTATGTATACATTTCTCAAGTCACCGATAGAGCGGGTTCGCTAACAAAAATCATCAGCTTACCTGCCTCGTTGGCCTCGTCCCTGGCAGCGGCTGCGGTGTCGACTTCGCCTGCCTCTGCGGCAACGATCAGTTCGTTGTTGACGCCGCTGCCTGCATCCGCAAAGACTGCCCGGAATCAGACATTGACGCGTCCTTCACCGAGCTTCAGGCCGTCTGCGAAAAGGCTGGCGTTCCCATTGAAATCCCAGGTGGTGGTGAGCCAACCTCTTCTGCTCCTGTCGAGCCTCCTGCTTCTTCAGCTGCTCCTTCTGTTGAGCCACCGGCGTCTACTCCGGCCACACCACCGGCCTCTTCGTCCGCTGTTGCTCCTCCGGCTTCTTCTTCTGCTGCCGCTCCTCCGGCTTCTTCTTCTGCTGCCGCTTCCTCCGTGCAGCCGCCGGCGTCTTCTACTGCTCCTAAACCCCCTGTTCAGTCTTGCACTGCTCCTGAGGATGACGAGAGTGACGACGAATGCGCTGACGATGAGGAGGAGTGCGAGTGCGACGCTCCCGCTTCTTCTAAGCCTCCCACCAAGCCGTCCGCGACCGCTGCCCCTAGCACCTCCGCTCCCCCTCAGTTTGAGGGAGCTGGTGTCAAGGTTGGTGCCACTGCTGGTTTGATGGCTGTTGGTCTTGCTGTTGCGATGGCCTTCTAAGTGCGTCGTGGTCTCTGTGGGGATTCGGGTATGCTGTGGATCAGACATGTTTCTTTCAGGTTTGTAGTTTAACTGTGGATGGCTCCGGAGTCAAATCAATAACGTCGACAACAAAAGCAAATGGTGTGTGCGTGTACCTGTAACTTTATGATCGGATGTAATTGTTTTGGAGTGTGCAATGGGTTCCATGAGCTATGTTTTTAATTTATATTAATGGTGGTAATGAGAACGGGAGGGTTTTGGCTGTATTTCAGAGTTTTTTTTTTTTTTATTTTGAGCGAATTCAAGTTTCTTGTTCACTTTCTTCTCTTTCGTTCTTGGTGAAATCATCTACACGACTAGAACGCTTCTCTCTGATTCAAACTTACACTTAGCCCACACCGTGATCTTCGCAGCCCCCTACTTTCGCATCCCATCCTTCCACCTTACACACCCATGACCTGTCCCCGGATGTGAGCGGACCCCATCCCCCGACACACATCAAATCAACCCTCCTTCCAACAAGGGTATTTCTAATCTTGGCGACAACATCCACGGTATCTTGTATACCATACGAGTGCCGCGATATTACGGCGATGATTTATGCGCATGGCGCTAGCCAAACTGTGGTGGTGGCGAGAGAATTAATGGTTGATGGCGCGCGCGTCAGGTTGAGGGTGTTGGTGGAAGGGGTCGGAAATGAGTGGACGGGGAATCAGTATTAGAGGGCGGCATCTTTGGAAGAGGGGGGATGGTGGTGAGGGGATGGATTGATCATGAGGTCAAGCTTTAGCGAAGTGGTCAGGTCAATCCGGAGTTGTTGAGGTCAGTGTGGGTGAATGGAGTGAGGGTGTGTGCGTTTGTTATCAACGACGAGATGAATGCCCAGTACACGGAATTAATCAGTTATAAGACTGATGAAGACTATTTGGTCTCACAACTGGCCTCAGACTTTAGGTTGTGTATAATTTTGATTGTGGTCATCTGCTATCGTTGCACATCACTCGATGCACTGTTGCTGGGGGTCACCAAAACGTCCGTCCTCATCTCCACCACCAGTTTCTTTTCCCTTCCCCAACAGCGCACTTTCCATCACCATACCATTCTCTCAATCGTCCCACTGTTTTCTCCCTTTTTTCAACTCCTCCGCCTCTTCTCCCTCATCTCCGAGTCCTCGCACCTCGCTACTATTCCTTGCCTCCCTCTCTGGCGCGTTAACTTCAACCCGATGGCTACACAAATCTCGCAAATCGGTATTTCCGGCTTCATTTCATCTTCACAAATGACCTGCAGATTGATCGAGCCATTGCTCAAACACCACCGATCGGACCCATGATGCACGATAGACCATTATTCCAGCACTTGGGTCTGGACATCTTTTCACATCCACCATTCGACTGCTCATGGAACGAAATCAGCGAGATCTCGGTTCATCTCCATCCTTGTTGGAGGCTTCCCATTCAGCGGGGAAACGGAATTCGAGCGCTACAAGAAGCAAGGCAAAGGTATGGAATCGCGCTGAAAGATCTGGGTTGTGTGACGATGATTTTAGTCGGACGACGGATCCGGTGGTTCAAGCGAAAAGTTCACCAACAGACTATCATGAATCAATACGGCGAAGACAAACATTTGCTCACCCATGCATCGGCTATGTTAATTCTGAGTTGGCGACGTGGTCAGCGCGCATACAAAACCAACTGGTGCCCTTGGCCACGCCACGTCCGTGTCACTGTTGAAAACGTCCTCAGTATCTGAATAACACAGGTATGTGATCTTGTTTTTCATCCAGCTCTCAACCCAATCTTCAACACCGACCCATGACTCTGAACTTGCAGATCGGAAAATGAAAACAACACCGCTTAAAGAATCCCATATCGTTCAGAACCGACGATCACAACGTCCAATTTCTTGTCTGCAAGACTCGGAGCCACAAGAGAACCCTTCGGTCTGGATTGAACCCACAGTGGGCTAGCTCAGCTCACATACCGGAATCCCGGCTGGAGATATCACACGGCATGAATATGGACTCCGCTGAAAGGTAAACGTTATTCTGTTTTCTGTCTCCTCTTTCAGTTGATCAAGTCTCCATACACATCAGTTCTTCACCCCACATCTGATTGCGCACCCTATCATTCCAGTTCTCCTAGTCGCTGAACACCTCGTTTGTTACCTTTTTGGCCAGTAGCTAACGTGTACAGGATGAAGGAATAGATTCCTCGCAATCTTCGGGTTATCCTTAAGCAACGACTTGGCATGTTGAACGACGAATGCGCTCCGAGTCGAGTCCAATATGACGTTTCCATCTTACAACGCACTGGACTAATGACAACAACCTGGGCTATCTTGATATGCTGAGACCTGGTACTATAGCACTGTCACAGTTTCCACGTCCGCCACCGTGTAATGACACTTAAGTTGTTTGGGGTCAAAAGATATGGTAAATGGGGTTATAGTATGGATTAGGGGTACTAGGTTTGTGCGGTTGTATATCTGATACCAGAAGAATTCATGAACTTGTGGCAAGATGGCGGCGGAAAACGATGCCTATACGCACTCCACGTGTGAGATTTGCCACCATGACTGTGGGATGTAGTGTTATCGGCCCCTAATCCTCATCGTGCAGGTATCTACCAGCTGCCATTTACATCATCATCTGCTTCACGACTTCATGTCTCATTCGTTTCCCAACGCTCCCCAACAAATCTGGCATCACATCCCCCATATCCACCTCCCCAGGACCATTCTATCCATCAGTCTCAACCAACAAGTCGCGGGTTTTGAAAACACCGTCTACACGTCTATTACTGTCGACCACTCCCATTACCCCATCCGACATCCGAGCCATAACCCTCGTCCCCAAGCCCCGCCACTGCCCGTCAGCACCACCAAACGCCTCCCGCTGTCACGGCTCCAAAAACTCCATCCCCAAAGGTGACACGGCGCCCATGTCCATCCCCATCCCAGGCATCACCCCCGCGAACAATCCCGGCGACATGTGCATCCCAAACACATACGGGTCCATGCTCATCTGCGCAAACAAGTCTTCCTCCTCCTTCTCATTGCCGATGTATCCCATTCTCTGAATCTGGGGGGCTATTTCCGAGTCCCTGCCTCTTGCTGATAGCGATAACATTGGTGGTGGCGGCGGGAAGCCCTGTGCTGTCGCTGACGCTGTCGTCGACATCCCGGATTGCAGTTCCATACTTGTCTGAAGATGAAGTTCCGGCGCGCTGGTGCCGGTATACACCTCCTGCCCCACCGGCCATGCATCCGACGACACCGACGAGGACTGTCTCTCTCTCCGTCTCGAGGTCCTCGGTCGCGATGACGATGACGCTACTGCTGCTGATACTGCTGCTGCTGACGATGACGATGACGATGATGATGATGATGATGATGATGATGATGATGATGATGATGATGATGATGATGATGATGATGATGATGATGATGATGATGATGCTAGCAGTATCTCCATAACATCGCAAAACAGCTCATCGAGCACGCGACACGGTTCGCCTGGTGTCGCGGCCTCTCGGAACCCGGGATAGAGGCGCGTCGCGATTTCCGCCATCGCGCCATCCGAGTCGGGGGAGGAGTGCCGCAGCAGGAGACGTTTTATCAGCCGGTGGGCGTCTTCGCAGGAGAGGGTTGAGCACGGGGAGGCTCGCTCTTTCGTCGGGAAGGGGAGGAGGAAGTTGAAGGGTGCGCAGAAAGCCGAGGCCGGGGGTGGGGGTGGTGGGTATCGGGGTGATGTTGCTGTTGCTGTTGCTGATGTTGCGGTGGTGGGAGAGCAGCATAGGCTGCTCGATGCATCGCTCCCACCACAGATATGTGATGATTCCTGCTGCTCCCGATCTAACCCATCACCAGTACCAGTCGAGGGATTCTCCCCCTCCGCGTCCGCCTCCTTTTGCCGCCGCGATATGCTCCGCTCGATAACATCGTCCTCGACGCCCATCGCGCGCAACAGCTCCCGTAACGCATCGTTCTCACGCTTGACGCGTTTCGCGGCCTGCTGGACTTCGTGAGTGGCCGAGACGCCCTCGGTGCGGCATTGTGCGAGGCGGGATTCGAGGGAGAGGATGTAGTCGCGGCGGCGTTGGCGGGAGCGGCGTTGGTTTTCGCGGATGCGGGTGGAGCGTGGGGAGGAGGAGGTGATGGCGGGGGGCATGGGTGGGGGATGGTTCGGTATGTTGCAATGGGTGGGTGGGAGATGTAGCGGGATGAGGGTTGAGGGTGGTGAAGAGGTGAGGTTGCGGTGTGGAGTGGGGCTGGGGGGATCGGTTTGAGGGATGCGGTGCGCTATGCCGGATTGGAGGTCGGAACTGCGCTGTGGGATCCAGTCGATCTGATTGATGCCCGCCAGTCTTGAGTCCACCAACTATCTACAACACTTCCTGAAGCCTCAACCACCACGACCACAAGTACCGTCGAACCACTATCACAACCCCCGATTTCCTCCTTCCGTACTCTCCACCATACTCATTCCTGGAGCCCGGAGCAGCGACACCGCAATCCTATCCGTCACCCTCCACTCCCCAATCCTCATATACTCTCTGAACATCTTCCCCAGCGTCCTCACCTTCTCCGCCAGCTCCAAAACCCTCACCTTATTGCCACTCGCCCACATCTCCATCCTGACCTTCCACAGCCTCCACTTGTCTCCACGTTTCTATGGATTGGAACCTCTTTTAAGTTCGCAGGTACAATGATACTGCGACGTTAGCCCTGATCTTTTGGATGCGCTGTAATCGCTCACCGAGTCCCAGATGAATTTTATGATTAATTTAAAATGTTTCGTTATGTTCTACGCCCATTATGAAGATGATTCTCGTTTATCTCAGCAGATCATGCTTGCTGTTCGTGTTTCTCATGAAACACCATCATCAGCGTTGTACGTGATAACTGGTGAATGCGGCTAAGTCACGTGGAGATATTGGGTGGGGAAGTTTTCGTGGTGGTTGCTCTTCTCCCCGTACCTTTCAACAATCCACTGATCTGCTGGGCTTACTTCTCGATCCCTCTCTAATTGACGACAGTGCCGAGTGTCTTTCTTCTTTCGGGAACGGTTCTCGCCAGTCGCGCGGAGTTTGTTGAATCACCGCCGAGGCCGAAGAGCGGGAAGTTGATGTGCAGGGATGATCAACGAAAGTATGGTCCAGTCAGTGGATATCTTGCACTGATCATGACAGAGCATTCTGTTTCCGCAAGGCGCCTGATGACGACGAGATGGTGGATAGGGCCGACCAACGGGAAAGGCGGAGGTGAGGTGAGGTTGCGATAGGGTTGCTCGTGTCTGGAGGATCGGAGGAGGGATGTGGTCGCGCTAGACGGGGCGACGGGCCGATTCTCCGGGGCGACCAGTGTGGAGATGGCGATGAGATGGGGGAAGATGAGATGCAGCGGGGATGTGGGAGAGACACGGTGAGTTGGAGAAGGTGGGGAGAGGAGGGGAGAGAGGCGAAGAGGAGAAGAGACCTCCCTACGCACGAAGACACCTGTATAACCCGCTCCCACTCATCGCATCCTGACTGCCTGCGAGAATGCGGTACTCACTGCCTTCCTCCAACAACCCTTCTTATTCTTCTACCCGTCGCCGCCCCGCTGGACTTGCTCCATCATCATTGCCAGTTCGTCCATCTCCATCACAGACAATGGCCGCCAAATACTCCTCCGTTTCGCTGGACTCGGGCTGGGACTTTTGCATGGCCCCACGTACTTCCAGAGTTCCCCCTCCCGCTGTCGAACGCCGTTACGACGACTTTAGCATCTGGCGCCCTGCTCGCAAACTCCCGACCGAAATCTTCCTTGACCTTCTTGAGCAACGTCTTATCCCAGATCCCTTCGTTGGCCAGAACGAAGGCCTGGTTCAGTGGGTTGGTGAAGCAGACTGGCTGTATCGCACCCGATTCATCGCCCCGTCGACACCATTGGGAACAAGATACACGCTCGTCTTTGAAGGCCTCGACACGTTTGCTTCGGTTTCGCTGAACCAACATGTCATTGTGAACACAACCAACATGTTTGTGTCCCACCGTGTGGATGTGACGGATTTGTTGAGGCGAGGAGGCGCGGTGAATGAGTTGTCAATCCACTTTCGCTCTGCGTGGTTTGAGGGCAAAGCGATGGTAAAGAAATGGCCAGAGCATGTGTGGGGATGCTGGAACGGCGACGTCAGCAGGCTGGCGGTCAGAAAGGCGCAGTATCATTATGCGAGTCCATCTTACACGAACGTGAAGAACTCCAGCTAATGTTAACAGGGCTGGGACTGGGGCCCCATGTTGTTGACTTGTGGGCCATGGAAGCCGATCCGTCTGGAGAGCTACACTGCCCGGATCTCCGAACTATCGTTTACATCAGAGATTACTGGTTCGACGGCGATTGTCACCGTAACCGCTGAGGTTGATATTGCAGAACAAGCGATTGCTGGACAAAACGTGGTGTTTACGCTTACGACTCCTTCGAACGACAAGATTATGACTGCGTCTGCTCCTATATCCGTATCAGCTCCCATCGGCAGTCATTCCACCCATCAATTCGTAATTGAAGAACCTGAGCTTTGGTATCCACACGGATATGGTAAACAGCCGCTATACAAACTGGCCGCGAAATTGGGCGACATCAATGTGGAGAAGACGATTGGGCTTCGTGAGGCAAAGCTCATCCGGCGAAGCCTCGAGGATGAGCCAGGAACTTCATTCTTCTTTGAGATCAACCAGATTCCCGTCTTTGCAGCCGGTGTCAACTGGATTCCGGCCGACAGTTTTTTAACCCGCGTTGACTTTGACACCACCCGGAAATGGCTGGAGCATGTGCGTGACGCTGGTTTTGTCATGGTCCGGTACGTTTCCCTCTTCTCATCGTTATCGGCATACTAACCGGTCAGCGTCTGGGGCGGCGGCATCTACGAAACCGACAACTTTTACTCACTCTGTGACACGATGGGCCTTCTCGTTTGGCAGGACTTTCTCTTTGGCTGCGGGAACTATCCTGGGCAAATTCCCTCTCTTCAAAAATCCATAACCCTTGAGGCCACGCAAAATATCATCCGTCTCCGCCACCACCCCTCGCTCGTCATCTTTGCCGGAAACAACGAAGACTACTCTTACCTCAACGACCCAGAGAAGCCCGACTTGGGCTACAATCCGAATGATAAGGATCCGAACAGCTGGCTGAAATCAAAGTTCCCGGCCCGGTACATCTATGAACATATTCTCCCGCAGGCGGTACAGAAACATGCCCCGCATATTATATACCACCCTGGATCCCCATACGCGAGCCCTGAGCATCCTGGTGGTGATGACTTGCAGAACGGAGACGTTCATCAATGGAACGTATGGCACGGGAAGCAGCTTCCCTACCAAGACTACACCAAAATATCTGGCCGTTTCGTGTCCGAGTTTGGAATGGAAGGATATCCCTCCATTCACACCATTGGATCTTTTACAGAGCAAACGCAAGCCTTCTCTCCAGACCTGGAATGGCACAACAAGGCGACCGGAGGTGAACACCGTATCGCAGGGTACCTGGCCGACAACTTTAAGTTCCGCACTGATCCGCTGGAGACGTATGTGTACTTTACGCAGCTGCTACAGTCTGAAGCTCTGTCGACTGCCTTCCGCGATTGGCGGCGCCGCTGGATGGGGCCAGGACGGGAGCTCACGGGCGGCGCACTGGTCTGGCAAATCAACGACTGCTGGCCAGTAACCAGCTGGGCGATTGTAGACTACCACCAACGAAAAAAGATGGCCTACTACACAATCCAGAATGTTCTCGAGCCCATCACCATCAATGCCGTCCGGCGGGAGGTGGTCACCCCAGACCCCAAACAACCCGACTCGGAAGTAAGGAAATCGCGGACCTGGAACCTCGACATCTGGGTCTCCTCCCTCCAGCCCACCCTCCAATTTCCCTCCACCTCAGAGCCAGAACCTGGAAAACCCCAACAAGAGTACATCCTCAAAGTCACGACTTTTTCCATCCAAACCGGCGACGAAGTCGCCAAGTATACCCACCCGGCCCGTATCCGAATCCCGCAGAACAGGAGCATGGACATATGCTCAATCCCGATCCCGGGGTTATACCCATCCCCACAAACCCATTCCCGGCTCCCCACACCCACCCCAACCGACGTGATACCACCCCCATCCTACGAGCACTACGATCTCGCCACCTACATCACCCTGGCACCTCCGCCGTCCATCACCACCACCACCACCCCCTCATCCTACACAGCGCTCACCTTCCCCTCCCCGCTCAAACTCGCACCCTTCCGCACCACCGCTTTACCGTATAACCTTACACTGACATACAACTCGAGCACGCACACGATCATCGCGACGTCGCGGCTGCCGATGAAGGCGCTCGTTATGGATGCCGAGGATTATGACGAGGAGCGGTGGGTGCAGGGACGGGATTTGGCGCCGTGGGTTGGGGTTGAGGTTGCTGGGGGGGTTGGGGAGAGGTGGATTAATGCGTGGGTTACTTGTAGGTGGGTGGGGGTTGAGGAGGGGGTGAGGGTTAGGGTTTTGTAGGGAGGTTTGTGAGGGGGTTTGGTGTTGATGGTATGCGTAGTATGAGTTGATGTCTGTTTTGAGTAGTGTTGTATTTGGTACACGACGATGATGATGAAATTGAAGAGAGTAGTAGTAGTATTGGATCGCCGCGTACTGGTGGACTCGTTCGCTCATTCGCTCGTTCGTTCATCATACATACATGCTCAGGCTCATCTCATCATCCACCTTCCATCCATGACTTCCAACATAATCGATAATCGATAACACTGCACAACTCCACCGCACTACACCGTACCACAAGATCATCCAACCCAACCCAACACACACAACACACCTGTAAAACCTGACTAACGTTAAAGTACCGCGCTTTTCCCAAGAAGAAAATCACAAAAAAAAACCAAGAAGAAGAAATAAAGAATAGAAACAAAAAAGTCCAATGTCCCGGCCGCTACCCCAAAGCCCCACGCAAAAACCCGCCACGCAAAATCCAGCTCACTTCCTCACCACCCTTCTCGCCGCTCGCTCCGCTCACGGCTCCCCCACAAGCTCCTCCAACATGCCCTTAAACTCCCCCCCCAGCCCCCAAAAGCGGAGCGCACCCAAAATCTTGACGACCACGCCCAACACCATGCTCGCGCCGCCGGGCTCACAGACTTGGACGATTTTCCATTTGTTCGCGGTATCCCCTGGTGCTGGTGCTGGTGCTGGTGCTGGGGCGCTCAACATCCCGCCGCCGACGCCACCGACCTCCACGCCCACCGCGGGCCTCCCCCTCCCACGCAGAATCCACTCCTTCCCCCCCGCAGCCTCCTCGCCGTGCACCCACGGCAGCATATCGATCCTCACAGTGCCGACGCTCTCATCATTCCAGCGCTCCCACTCCTCGCGCGAGTTCGGGCGGTAGTATCTCCCGAACCCCCACAGCACCACACCCGCGAGGAAGAGGCGCATCCCCTCTACCGGGGAGTAGACCGGGTGCCATCGTGAGAGCGCTATGATCTGTGCTGCGTGGTAGGCGAGATTCCGCGCTGCGATGGGGTCCGCGTGGAAGGATGACGCGAGGACCTTAACTCTCGGGTCTCTGGGGTCGGTTGGGGGCGTTCGAGCGAGGGTGAGCATACGGTTTACGGTTGCGAAGGCGGAGTAGAGATGGGTATAGTGTGCAATGAGGCGTGCGAGAACCCAGTGGTAGCGGTCGCTCTGGATTTCGCCGGTTCTGCAGACCGACCCCTCGCAGACCGTTCCCAGTGACTTCAGTAACGTGTCCTTAGCGGGTTTGAAGCCGGATTTATCGATGGCGGAGACGGAGAGGACCGAGTCTTCGAGGTCTCGGAAATCCCACATTATTCGGGCGATTGCATGCGCGCAGATGCGTTTGCCCCAGGCGGTGATTTTGTCACCTTCGAAACGCCCCGCGATGACATCTTTGAGGGTTTTGTAGAAGGGCGCGCCGACGATGTCGTGCTGCCCGGACTCGCAGAGGCGGTGCCAAGTGAGCGCGTCGGGAGCTTCCCAGAGGGATTCGGAGCAGGGGACGCGGATGGAGATATCCGAGACTGTGATAGCACCGCGGCGGTTGGAGAGGGTTGAGAAGGAGGAGTCATATTCGAAGATGCTCCAGGCGAGCCGGCGCAGGGATTCGCGGTCGCGCCATTCGAGCCAGCGGGATTGGAGATCTGGTGGGGGCGTGGAGGGGCGAGGGGGGTCGGTGGTGGTTGGGGAGCCCGGGGAGGAGGGAGGGGCAGAGGAGAAGGTGGGTTCGCGGGTGAAGAGGCCGATCCGCCGAGCGTTGCCGATGAGGGTTGAGCGGGATACATCCGCCGCGTCGTAGAGGCTGGTGGAGCCCGAGCCCATGGCGTAGGTGTTTTGGAGGCAGAGAGATTGGAGGAAGAAGGGGGATTGAGTGTATTCGGCGTGGGCTTCGGCCTACATGAGGTATGAGTGAGTGGGGGTCGAGGGAGGGAGAACGAGGAGGAGAGGGAGTACCATCCACGTTAGAGAGCGTTTACACAGTGCGCTCAGGTTATCCGCAAAGGCTTTAGCATTCTTCATTTCAGAGTAGCTAGCCCCGATACTAACCATAGCGATAAGCAGCGTACTCGGACAGCGATCCACACTGAACGTAGGCCGGTGAATCACCGGCATGATGGGGTGAAAGTGGTCGAAATACTTGTTGACAAAGAGCGTAATAATTTCGCGCTGTGGGAAGACTTCATCGAGTTCCGAGTTGCTGTATCCGCGGATAGCAGGGCGCTCATACGGGATCGCCAGCACATTAATCATGCCCGTTCTCATATCCTCCGTGATCGTCCCCAGACTATCCGTCCGTTCTCGAATCCCTGGAGGCTTCCCTTCCGCACAATCCGTGAGCAGCTCCCGCAGCGGTGGAAGCTTGACGCGTTTCAATGGCCGTGATTTCCTCCACGCCCACGGGAGAATATGCCCGGCTTCTGTCGCCGTCCTCGGTTTCAGCGGCGACACCGTTGGCAGCCCCGGAACCGTTTCCGCGGGATTCGGAACTGGCGGGGCGTCCTCCATTTCCTCGTCGTCCGTCACGTCGGCTACAGACTGCACATCAACCTCCGGCTTCGGTGTCAATCCCGGATCCAGAATAAACGGGCCGGGCGTCAACGCAGCCTGAAGATACGGGTCCTGGGTTCCGTCTCCAAACGATTGCGGCGATATCGACTCGTTCGGGCCCCAGTCTCGCAGCCAATCCGTCGGGTTATCAAATATCGGGTTCTCGAAAAAATCCATTCCCAGCCAATCATCCTCTCCGAGCAGACTAAGTGACGGGTTCAACGACGTCTCCGGGATGCCATTAATCTGTGCCTCCGGCTTCACGTGGGCCTCAATGGGTGCTGATGTGGCTGGGTATCCAGCAGAGTTCGGGTACGAGCCCATTTGCGACATTGCGTGTGGACCTGAACCACCACCGACGCTGTTATCCATGCCCCTGGAATCCGACGTGGAGACGCGCGCAAACTGGGCTACGGGAGAGACGGAGTGAATACCCTGGAGCGTGCTCGCAGCGTGTAAATCCTCTTCCGCCAGCGTGGGGCCGATGCCAGCATGTGCGGTATCAGAACCGTCTTCATGTCGGATAGGTGGGAAATAGAGATGTGATAATGAGTGGCCGACGAATTTCGGGTTGGCTCGAAGCGCGACGGGGTCCGCTTTGAGCTGGTGCCGTTGGAATTGCGTGCTGGCGTGCTGGTTAAAGGCTTGGTTGAAGAAGGGCCCGCTGCTCATGTATGGTTGCTGGGTGTTGCCCATGGGGACCTCAAACGTCTTTGGCTCTGCACAATGTCAGATATAGTCGATTGATAGACCAACCCACTCACCAGCTGAACTCTGTGCCTCACTTGATGCCAACCTTGCCGCTGATAATAAATGCGGCGACACTGCACCAGCCGACAACGACGTCGCCGTCAAAAACTCCGGCACCATATCGCCATCAATCGAGCCCGCACTCAAAGTCTTCCGTCTCTTAGGCGACGACACCATTTCCGAGCCCTCTCTCTCCGTCTCCGACTCATCCGAATTCCCATCCCCCTCGGCGCCATCGTTCGACTCCGTCCTTTCCACGATCCCAAAATCATACACACACTCGACCTCCCTCTTCCTGCACGCCTCACAGGGTTCCTCCGCTCTCTCCCCACTCTCCTTCCCCTTCCCGCCCCCCGAGCACTTAATCTTGAACTGCGCACATCGCCGACAACTCTTCCTCCTACTCTTCCTGACATCCGACTTCTTCGTTTCATGCACGGCGCGCACATGGCGCGTCAACACGTCCTTCCGCGTGAAGCCCTTGTTGCAGTGGCTGCAAATGTAGTTTTTCGACACATTCGACGGGAGATGCGTCGTCTGGTGGCGCTCGAGGTGTTCAGCACGCGAGAAGGCGCGCCCGCAGTGGTCGCACACGTGGTTTCCTTTTTGGCCGGGGGTTGTGGGCGTGCTGGAGATGGCGGGGGAGCCGGAGGGCGGGGTCGGGAGCAGCGGGTTGGTGAAGGATGATGGCGGCGGTGGGGGAGGTGCCATCTCGCGGGGGTGGGGGTTGTGGTTGTGGTGGTGGTGGTGGTGGTCGTGGGAATGCGGAGGATGGGGTGGTGGTGGTGGTGGACAACAACGGCGGCGCTAGGCGGGGTCGGGGAAACTATTCGCGCGCAGCGCTCACTATCGGCGGTTTAGCCAGCCAGGAAAAATCAACGCGAGGAATTGATGTGTGTGTGTGTAGACAACGGCAACGACAACTGCGGCTCCGTGTTGGTTGGTGGATGTCTCTCTCTCTCTCTCTCTCGCGATGAGGACGGCCCCAGGAGAGCGGGTGCCCAAGATCAGACGATTCCCAAGGTCTCGGAAGCGCGGACTGACTTGCCGGGGAAGGAGACGAGGATGATGTGGATTACGACACGAGAGCTGGGTGCAAGAAGGGGCGGAGAGGCGTGGGGGGGTGGGGAGGGGGGTGGGGAGGGGGGTGGTGGAGGACGCGCTTGGGCGTAGACTTCGGGTGAGGGTGGGTGGTTGCAGTGTAGTGGAGGCGGGGATGGATGTGGATGTCGTTCAGCCGTGATCCAAGACGATGCTGAGGAACGGAGAAATCACGGTCGTCGTCGTCGTCGTCGTCGTCGTCGTATCGGAAGGTCAGAACTCGTGTAGTCTTGCCGGCAACTGTGTCGTGTCGTGTCGTGTCGTGTCGTGTCGATCGTCCGTTGAGTCAGTCAGTCGTTGAGAAAGAGAGAGAGAGACGAAAACTCCCGCAGCGTGTCGGGAGGAGATGACTCAGGCTCTCGTGGATGACAGAGGAGGGTTAAGGTTCGTGGTCATATATATCGTTCTGCACCTAGGCTCGTGGTCATATATATCGTTCTGCACCTAGGCTCGCCAGTGACAGACAAGGTCGATGTCGCGATGCGCACCAGCCGAAAATTCTCATCCTCCTAGTCCAAATGCATCCATCACCCATCATGATCGCTGAGCCCTGTCCTGCCTGTACTCTACCCGTACAGAATACATTTCACACTGTACAGCACGTAAGCAATCGTCCATCCCCTCGTGACAGGACGCGGTTAACGGGGCCGCACGCACGGGGAAGAAACCGGAGGGAGAACAGATGTGGATGACAACAGCGACTGTGAACACGAGCAGCCAGCCAGAGTATGAAGGTGTGAAAAGGAAATACACACCACACCAACCGGGACTGCTTCACTTTCACACACACTCGTGCAGTCGCGTACTCCCCATCCTTATCATATCTGATGGCGATACTCCGGATACTCAGCCGCCAGATCATGTGATATAATTATCATCAACATCCTCATCGCACCATAGACATCGCGTGCTATACATACATACATGTAATACCACAACCCCATTATAATCCCCCCACTGACTTCTCTCCCTGCAGCAACATCCTATATACATTATCCCCAACACCCCGTTACGCTGTGTTCCCACCCGTAGATACCTCGGCATCTTCACCCAACATCACTCCTCACAACATCGCTGTACAGTATCTTCCCTCACCCCCCCAGGTGTCCCTCCCTCCTCCTCCCCTCCACCACCACACACAACACACCAATGCTCCCCTTCCTAATCCCCCGCTTCCCGCCCCTCCGCGGCCCTCACGCAATCACCACCCTCGACATCGAACTCCCCGTCTCCGCCCTCCTCGCTCCCGGCCAGCCCGTTCCCGCCGCCGCAGCAGAGTCCGGGATCGAGACGGTGTTGTGGCGGGTCTACTACCCCGTTGCGCGCGATGGTGGGGGCACGGTAGAGGGGAGACGGGAGGAGGGAAAAGAGAGAGTGGGCGAGGCGGAGAAGGGGAATGATGAACTCGAGCGGCGGGTTAGTCGGGAGGGGAGGAGCGCGGATATCGCGATGGCGGGAGTGGAGGAGTCGACGGGGGAGAATGGAGCTGGAGGAGCGTGGGGAAAGTGGTGGAGCAGCTTCGGATTCGGGCAGAAGAGTGGGAGCGAGAGGGGGAAGGAGAGGGGGACGAAACCGGTGTACTGGCTCCCCGAACCGTACCAACGCGAGTACTTGAGTGGATATGCGCGGTTTCTGGGCGTGGGTAGTGGGCTGGCGGAGTTGGTGTCGTATGTATCTCTATCTCTATCTCTATGTTTCTATTTCTATTTCTTCATCCATCTCTCCATCTTCATCTTCCCTCAACCCATGACACAAACTCCAGTAACTAATCTCCCGCCAACCCCCACAGCTACATCCCCCTCCACCTCCACCACATCACGCTCCCCTCCTCCCCCAGTACACCCTCCCCATCAGACAACACCACCATACCCACCGCACCAACACCGCACCCAACCATCCTCTTCTCCCACGGCCTCGGCGGCACACGCGCCGCCTACTCCTACCTGTGCGCCTCCCTGGCATCCCACGGGTTTGTCGTCGTCGCGCCGGAACATCGCGATGGGAGTGCGCCGGTTACTTTTATCCACAGCGATAGCGAGCGCTCGAGGCCCAGTGCGAGTACCAGCGAGAGCGGAAGGGGAGACACCGAAAGGGAGAGAGCAAGTGGGGGGGAGGAAGACGCAAAGGGTAGAAGGAGGAGGAGGAGGGTGGACTACACTCCCTACCCACACACGCCCACGCCAGAGACGTGGAAGGGACGGGACCGGCAGCTGGAGTTACGGATGTGGGAGCTCTCACTCGTCTACGAGGCGCTGCGAAGACTTGATAGTGGTACGCTGGGGGAGTGTGTGACGAAGGGAATGAACGAGGAGATGCAAGAGGCAGAGAAAGCGCTGAAGGGAAAGCTGGATCTACGCCCGGGGAAGATGGTGTGGGCGGGGCACTCGTTTGGAGCTGCGACGATGGTGCAGATGGTGAAGTCTGTGTACTACCGCGACCTGCTGTCTACTCCTTCTCCGGACCCTACTTCCTCAGAGTCTACTTCTTCTTCTCCTCCTTCTTCTTCCCCAGAAGCACACCAGCCGCTGTTCGTGCCCCCGCCGCAGATGACGACCGGCTCAGGGGACTCCGGGGAGGAGAACGCGAGTTTGACGCAGCAGGTAACACCGCACTCCCCACTGCTACTCCTCGACATCTGGACGCTCCCCCTCCGCAGCCCCCAGTCACGCCATCTCCTCGATCTCCCTCTTCCACAACTCCGAGTCACCAACCAGGACCAGAACGGGCAGACAGGGCAACAGAGCGTGCTGACCATCATGTCCCACGAGTTCGTCCGCTGGAAAGGCAACATGCAGGGCGTGTGGCGGGTCCTATCCCGAACCCCAGATATCCGCGGCGAGAGTACCGCGGTACCGCCAGGCGCTGCATCGGTTGATGCTGTTGCTGCTGCTGCGTCTGGGGATACGTCCGCGGAGGAGGAGGGGGAGCAGATCATTGCACCGTCGGTATCCTCTGAGTCCACCCCCGCCTCCACAGCACCACCACCAGCAGCACGAGTCTTCTACATCACCGACTCGGCGCACCTCAGCCAAAGCGATTTCGGGGTTTTGTTCCCGCGCGTGTTGGCGCGCAAAGCGGTTGGGCATGAGGCGGTTTTGGGGTTGAATGTTGCGTGTGTGGTGCGCTGGTTGCGGGGGTTGCGGGGGGTGGGGGTTGGCGAAGGGTTTGGGAAGGATGTGGGGGATGCGGGGGATGATGCCGGGGAGAGGTGGAGGGAAGCTGTGAGGGGAGAGGAGGGGGAGGGGAATAAGGGGGATAAAGGGAGGGGGAGGCTGTGATACCCTGTGAGGTGAGGTGAGGTGTGGGGGGTGGTTTGGTGGATTATACCGGTTGCGGTTGATGTCCTGTACAAGTGAACATTCAGACTGGAAGCTGTTTATAACTTAACTTGAGGAGGCTTGTGCTGTTGTGCGGTGACGGGCGAGTTGAGGAGCGCCAGTGGTTTGGGCCCGGCTGACGATGACCTGATGTCCGATCGCTGATACATACAAACAGCTGGGGGCATTCTGGGCCAGGTGAAATCGATCGTAAACAAAACATTCTGCCGGTTCATAGTCTCGGTCCAGCGAGCGTGAACACACTACTTCCGAACCCGGTATTCTACTAGTACCACCCCCCATTCTCGAGCTCACAGTTTCTGGAGTTTCTAGCGTTTTGGAAGACCTCGACTCGGATTCAATTCACACTCAGCTGCCATTGCGGCCGGGGTTTCAACGTTTCAACAATACCATCACCACCAATTCCGATTCTCCTCTTATGCTATCTATCTACTTCATCCACCCCTCTCCATTATTTATCACCCCCCTCCTCCTCACTCCGCAAACATCGTCTCAGCAATTCTCCTCAACTCGTTCACCACCTTCCCACAAACCTCATCCGCAAACCTCAATGGTATTTCCGTAAGAGCTTTCTGAGCGCATTCAAATACTCTATCCCCATCTGCCACGCCAGACGCGGCAATATTAATCCAGCGGATATCTCCATTTGACGTATTTAACCTCCATCTCCACTCCCGCGATTTCCGCCAGCAGGAAAACAAGCCTCCACAGCGGCAAGCACGGGTGCTCACTCGTCTGCGGGCACGCGTGGTTGTACGAGTACGCCAGGTACGGTTTCCACGCGGGTATGTTGTGTTTATCGTTTTCCTCGGGGATGAAGAGGATGCGGTCTGGGTCAAAAGACCAGATCCATGGGGAGGTTTGGAGAATCATTGCGTATTCGATCCTGCGGGAGGCAAGCATGATGCGGTCATATGTAGTGCATGGTGTTGGATTGGTTGTAGGGACGAAGTTACCGTTTGTGGCTGGGTGACGTTCGATTCTTTCGAGTTCGGTTGTCTTGGGTCATCGTCGTGCGTGTCGATAATAAACGTGAAATGTCTTCCATGAAACTCTGCGGGTTCGGAGTCGGAGGACAAGTTATCGCCATCAGATTCAGCACCCGGGGTCGACGGATCGGCGATAAGGGATACCAGGGTGAGGCCGATGTATGATTGAGCGGTACTGTCGCCGCGGCGTATAAAGGCTTTGATTTTTGTGGGCGACATAGAATCTGGAGCTTGCACTAGACAGTCCTCCAATCGAAAATGGAAGATACGAGATTCCGGACAAATCTTCCCAACATCCTCCCACGACCTCTGTACCCGTAGTCGTGTCGCCTCCATATCCTCCACTACAAGCTCCGGCACCGGCTTAGGCTTCGCCATCTTGAATCCATGCGCCTCTTTCAAATTTCCTTCCGGTCCTGATTCTGGTTTACTCTGCGCATACGCTGCTAGGCCCTCATTGACGTGGCTTAAGCGTGTCAAGAGTGTTTCGATCCTTTCCACGTCATCTTTCGCGAATGTGATTATTTTCTGTTTCAACTGTTGCATCTTCCCCTAAATAAGTCAGTAACCGAAAAATTTGTCCCGCGACGAGCTTATGGTCATAACTACAGATGTAGTTACTTTGGCGTTCCTAAACGTCCCAGATCTGCTGGGCGTGGTTGTACCCAACTCGGAATTCGCCCGTTCGCGCCTGATCGACTGCGAATCATCTGCACTGCGCTTATTGATGATTGCAGCGACTTGATCCAGAATGTTTCCAGCGGTCTGGATTAGCCCATCAGGTCTTTATCATTGGCTGGGTCCCCGCCCGACTTCGTTCCGGCCGTGGGCCCTTGCTGTGGGTTGAGGGCCAGGGAGTCTTTGAAATGATCTTCAAAAGGCGTAGTCGTCCCCGTCGAAATACCCGGTTCGTCACGGGAGAGTGTGGGGTCGTTCACGGACTCTGACTTCAGCATTTCTAACATCATGTCCACTGTCGGGTGCGGCTCGAGGATTCGTTTCGCGGTAACCATGATATGCTGTAAGAAGTTCGAGAAGTTCAAATTTGCTCACCGCCGCTCGCTGCTCGCTGCTCATGCCCGCTGACTCTTGAGCTTTGATCACTCTTTGCCTTTAGCGCTGGGTAGATTTTCGACATAATTCCGCTGGAATGACAAATCGAATCACCATCGCCCTCGGAGCCCCGAAATTCATCACCGGCCTCCTCGATCTGGTGTAGAGGCTTCAAAGTAGAAGGACGGCTAGGCTAGGTTGGCGAGCGGAGGGTTTCGCTGCAGAGTTTGTCGTGGAAGGACGTTCGCACAAACGATCTCACAGGATATCACTCGCATTGCCGTAGAGCACTAGTGCTTTGTGACTCGTAGATGCGGCGGACAACGGCGCTGGAGCACAAGGCTGATTCGTGGTATGTGAAGTGATTGAGATTTGGAGCAGAAATCTGAGAGGCGAGTCGGGACTAGTATGATACTCTCCTGGTACTGATTCGAACTGGAACTTATTTTACATCTTGACTTGATGCGCCATTTCCTACAGACGTCAGTATGTAGCCAAATAAATTGAACAATTCATATTCATAACGTACTGAATTGGTAGCTTTGACATTCTGGACCAGCTTCGTTGTCTTCATCAGTAAAAAATTAAGGAGCCCTATACGACCTAGTTTAGGGCAACTTGGGCAAATCGGGCATGATATTACAGTACCCTAGTTTGCCAACCAATTCCGTGTTGGATGATCAAGTCTCTTGTCGGAGGGACTGTTAGTGAGGTGATAAGCCAATGCACTATCTGACGACAAGAGACCTAACTGACAACAAGGGCCCTAGTTAACAACGAGTGCCCTAGTTAATCACAAGAACCCTAACTGACAACAAGTGCCCGTATTGACTGGCAAGCAATGGCATATAGGTCACAATACTCAGGTTTTGTAAAGCACTCTTATTAATGGTACTTCTTTTATTTCTAATCTACTTTATATATATAAACTAGTCTATTACTCTTTTCCCGATCCGTACGAGTCCTCCTCCATCCAACGGTTTCTATCGGATGCTTCCTCCCCCGTGTCTGAGTCCTCCTCCGCCTAACGCTTCCTGATCCGTCCGTGCCCTTCTCTGTCCCAGTCCTCCCATGTCTTCAAGTTTTTTCCTTTCGTTTCTTCATCCATCAATGTTCCCATCTGCTTTTTTGGGTGATGCGGGGAACGGCGGTGGAGACGGATGACTGGGGGAGAGGTGCGTCAGCGGTGCGAAAGGGAGGTCAGCGGTGGAAGAAGGGGGCGGCGTTGGGAGATGGAGAGGGAGATGGAGAGGGAGATGGACGCGACCTTACATTTTGCTGATGTTCCCGCCTCATTGAATGGCGGGCGATGATGCCTGATACCGGTATATTCTGTTCGCTGGAATTGACCGGAATTTGTGCGCACTGCAGCGGGCTCCGTCATTCCAGAGCAGCTGAGTAGCTGGGCATTAGGAGAAGCGGAAGACGAAGCATCTGGAACGGATGGTCAGCAGGGATCGGAGGTAGATGTAGATGTAGAAAGTGGGTACAATGGAGATCTCACGGCGGAGAGCGGCGATGTGATGGTGGAGAGAAGGTTAAGTTGGGGACGTGGAGTGAAGTGGAGTGGTGTGCAGGAGGAGGATGGTTTAGTCCGTTGTATCACGTGAGCCGAGTGACAGAGAGTATGGGAGGGAATGTGGCTGGGACCTCCTGGGTGGCGGGTTGGTGTTTGCGGTGTTATATTGTATATTGTATTTTATATATCTTATACCTATCCTATCTCCCGCTCCCCGCCCCCGATATCAACTCAAGTCAAACTAACAACCGCCCCCTTCTCCCCCGTAGTATTAACCTCCCACACCAACACCCCGCTCCTGACCCCACCAGCCTCCACACTCCACGTCCACTCGACGCCATCATACGCCCCGTCTAATCCTTTGACTGGTTCACAGGTGCCGTGGTTCTCGTTCTTCGTTTCAGTGCCATGATCTTCCTGTTTCTGTTTCTCCTTCTCTTGTGATGTTGCTGATGAGGAGGAGGACGAGAGGGATGAGTTCGATACGCTCTCTCCGCTTGCTCCGCTCGCAACGACATCCCCTTCTCCCACCGGGAGCTCAACCTTAACCCACCGCCTCCCAACCACCGGCCTCGCATCCTTCACCTTCGCCACATCCCCCCCCACCTCCCTGACCCGGCGGTTCCACTCATCGAGCCTTCTCCACGCCTCCACAATTGCCTGCACCCCCTTTGGCTGGAGTACAGTGACCGACACCACTGACTTCTCCTCGGGGTCAACAACCGGGAGTTGATCCCGCACCTTAACTGTGATCTTGCGGGTCGAGTTATTCCGCATTCTCCACTCCCTCCGGTGAGTGAAGACGCGGGTAGTACGGACGAGGCCCTCGGTGCGGGTTTCCGGGTCAGGGGCGGAGTAGGTGATCGCAACGTTGCTGTCCGTGCCGAGGGGGAGCAAAATGCTGCGGCTGGCGGGGAAGAGGGAAGCGAGAGGGGCGGGCGCGGGGATGCTGCCGAGGACGTGGTGGTCGACCGTCAGTTTCAGGGGGGTTGATTCCGGGATGTACGGGGCGGAGGCAGGGAGTGGGAGGAAGGCGTTGACGAAGGCGAAGGGGGAGAGTTTTGGGGTTATGTGGTGGGTTAGGGTGATGGAGGGGAGGGAGGTCGTGGAGAGGTGGTGGGTGGTGGGGAGGGTCGTAAAGGCGGTGGTGAGTGTGGAGAGGAGGGATTTGCGGCCGAGGGTGTAGGTGGTGGTGGTGCCGTGAGTGTGCGTGGTGGAGGTGGCGGTGGTGAAGGTTGCGGTGGGGTCGTAGGGGAGGGGGGGAGGGGAGGAAGGGGCGCGGGGGAGGGTGCTGGGCGCGGCGGGGGTGAAGGTGAAGGGGTTGGGATTGGGGGGAGGGTTGGGGTTGGAGTGTTGTCCGAAGAGGCCGCCGGTGGTTGGAGCTGGAGCTGTGGGTGAGGATCCAAATCCTGTGGTAGTAGAACCCGGCGCTGCAGCCGCACTCCCAAACAACCCCCCAGTGGTTGGAGCTGGAGCTGTGGGTGAGGATCCAAATCCTGTGGTAGCAGAACCCGGCGCTATAGCCGCACTCCCAAATAACCTCTCACTGGTTGGAGCTGTTGGAGCTGTAGAAGATCCTCCAACCCCACCAAACACCCCACCAGTAGCCGTGGAGCCCGGCGCTGTCTTTGCACTCCCAAACAATCCCCAAGTGGTTGAAGCATTCGCCGTTACCGCTGCTTCACTCCCAGCCCCCGTATCATCTGCATCAGTGCTCTCAGCCGCTGGAGCCTCTGGAGCAGTTGGCGCAGTTACCGCACTTCCAAATCCGCCAAACAGACTCGTCCTCGTCCCAGCAACATTCGAAGCATTCAAAGCAGGCTGTGCGCCAAACAGCCCACCTCCAGTCGTAGGAGCTGGTACCGTCGTTGATGTCGGTGCACTCCCAAAGCCCGTCGCCGGCGTCGTCGTAGCAGCAGATCCAAACAGTCCACCCATAGCCACTGCCCCGTGTGTCGCCTTGCTCCTCCCAAACAAACAACCGGTCGTCTTCTCCGGCTTTTTCCCCCACTCCTGCGGCGACTGCACCCACTCTCCCCAGCCTCCCGCAGTCGGAATAAACAACATCCCCTTCTTCTCTCTCTCATACTTTGACTTCGCGATCCCATTCGAACCGTTGTCTTTACCGACGCCAATCCGCCATTGCAGCAGCGGTGGCGCCCGCACGCCGAGATGTTTCCACGGCTGCTGGTGTGCAGTCGACAGCGCGACCTCCGCGTCCATAAAAGCTTCACGAGAGGCGTTTTGAATTTCCGCGGTGTAGTGGAGCTCGCCAGTGAGGGTGGTCGTGGAGAGGGAGATGTGGAAGCGGGGGAGCCAGTGGATGTAGTTGACCGCGTAGGAGATGCGGAGCGTCGGGGCGGTGGCATCGGACGGGGGTGTGTCGTCGGCCAGGCGTGTTGGTTTCCCGGCGTCAGTGGTGGCTGTGATTTGTGGTGTGTCGGTATCATCTGGGATTGTTTTGGCTTCGAGGGTGATGGTGAGGACTGTGTACGGGAATCCGGATTTCAGGTTCTTTTCTGCTTTCCGCATCTCGCGTTTCGCGCGGAGGGTTTCGTAGCGGGAGTACGCGGATTGGAGTTTCTTTTCGAGCTTCTTATCGATCTTCCCGAGCTCCCGCTGAAGGTTCTGTTCCCGCGTGTCGTTTTTCTGCAGCTGCATCATGATCTCAGAGAACCGAGAATGCGCTTTCCCGAGCACGTCGCGGTAGGACTCCATACACGTTTGGATGGCGTCGAACACCTCCCCATGGCCTGCGCCCTCCTTGCCGCCGCAAACATCGAGAAGCTTCTGGATCAGAAACTCCCAACCGGCGATTTCCTTGTTGAAAACGGTCTTCTCGAGATCGAGGGAGGCCCGGGAATGCCGGATTGCAGTGAGCTCGTTTTCGATCTCCCGGCGGCGCTGTCCCGCGGGTAGTGTGGCGATGATAGAATCGCGGTCGAACTCGTCGTCAGAGGAATCGGAGGACGAGGGCGTGGCAGAGTCGGAGTCAGAATCCGCGGAGACCCGTGCGTGTTGCAGGACTTCGGCGGAGGTGTCGAGGATTGTTGCGGTGGTGCCATGGCCAGCCACTTGGAAGGAGGAGAGGTCGGCGTACGGGGAGAGGTGCGTGATTGTGTAGACGTTGATGCCAGGCTGCGGGGGGTGTTAATGGCGGT